>JAOTRH010000026.1:11941646-11975911 GCA_034768845.1 Heliamphora exappendiculata | reverse complement strand
TATTATAATCATTTGACCGGATATAATAGTACGATTCTCATTGATTTACTATTTATGGTAATTATATTCCATGATCAATGGTTTCATATGATATACCATCTTCAACCGAAAATAGCTCTGTATATTTTTTTAGAGTTTTCTTACATAATTGTTGTACACTTATTATGGAAAGTTAAAGTGTAACAATCAGAACCCTCCATTTTTTATGCTCATCCATTTATTTTATATACGAATGGAAATAGTTGTTGCAGAAAGTAATAACACTGTTATTAGTCATAAGAATGGTTGTTGTTAAAAATGATAACACTGTTATTCGTCATGAGAATTTTATTACAGAAAATGAGAAAATGATAAATTTATTACAAAAAATGATAACGTTGTTACGAAAATACCCTGGTTTGCCCACCATAGCTCTGCGCTGCGGGCTTGCACACTGACTGAACTGAGGCACCCCCTTTCGTAACTCTAGAAGTCTGAGCTGCGACTACTAATAAGTCTGTCAGCCTTGTGTAGACTGAACAACTGGTGTACCTACCATACTCTGTACACTCCCTCCTTGAGGGCAACTCCTACGAAAATGCCCTGAATGGCTACACCTAAAACAAACTAGTGGCTCTCTCCCTTGAGACTAAACAGGTACCAAACTCTAAGGCTGTCTCTTCTGCTAGCAACCTGACGCACGATGCCCTAGTTGCTTGCACTGATAACATATGAGCTCTATTTGCTCCGGCCTTTCTGATGAAGCCATTGAGGGTGCTGGTGCAGAAAATTGCTGCTGATACAATTCCACAAGATGAGAATTAAGACCAGACAACCCCTGTCGCTTTTTCCTCTGCCCCTTAGACTGCGTACCTCCTCCACCTTGCTGGTTCCTACTCTCTCTAGCTCTGCGTGTTTCGTTCAAGGTATTTTTCACTGTCATGGTTGACTCCACCAAGTTTGTAAATATGCGCATCCTTAATGCCGCCACACAATCTCTGATCGCGGGTCTCAAACCCTTCTCAGACCTCTTTGTACGCAATTCATCTATAGCTACAACTTCACGTGAAAAACAGGACAAGTTAGTGAACTCTGCTTCATACTGAACCACATTCATAACTTGTTGGGTGAAAGAAAGAAATTTCTCCCAGTATAAGTCTCTAGAGGACTCAGGAAAGTATTTCTCCATAACTACTTTAGCAAAATCTGCCCATGTACCTTCCACGGTAGTTCTCCAGAATTCTCGTCACAAGCTCCAGCCATTCTGTGGCCACCTTGGGATCGGGATCCCCAACAAAGGTAGGAGGGTCAAGATGTCAGAACTCCCGCATCGCAACAATTGCCCTCGGCTCAGGTACTCTCGCCCCTCCCTTAGCGGCCTCTGTTAGCTGACGGATGGATCCCACAATCTCACGTAGCAACTCTACCCCATCTACTGGTCCTTGGGGAGCATTAGCATCCCTAGCATCACAGATTGACACATCCCCTTGGCCTAAACCACGGCTACGATCTCGACCACGGCCTCGTCCTCTTCGTGGAAAGATAACGTTTATATGAAAGGAATATAGAGATAAACAACATAAGATTTAGTTATCATGTTATTACACATACAAGTCACATAATCATGCTAACACTTAGTTATTTAAGATAATGTAAATAGGTTCCACGTACCGAGTACCATCAAGAGTGATGAGTTAATTTGGGTAACCTACTTAGATTCCTTGTTAGAAAGTACGCCGGCCAAACGCATTTCTAACTCGGCATATGAGCTTGTTAATCCAAACGCTCGAAAACAAGACTAATTAATCCTAAAGTCTAACCACCATACTCACGTATACACAACATCCTCATACTCAATAGGTTGTCATCATCATGCTATCAAAATATTTAAATACATGCAATCAAGCACGCACAACCATCCACACAAAGTGATGCAACCTCCCCAACGGCTATTAGGTATTCAAACTTAGAGCTCTGATACCAAGTTGTTATGCCTCAAAACTCAAGTCAAGCGAATTGCCCAAGAAAAACCCGTTTTATATTTCCAAGTTCTATCAAAATCACTTGAGCCCACACGAGTCCAAGAACGTAAACGAAAGCGAGATATAAATATTTGAAAAACGCATTTTCAATGGTTTATTTTATATAAAAGAACAACCCCAAAGAATAAGGTCAAGGTCCCCAAGAGCCAAACTTTAAAACAAAATTTTTTTTAAAAAAACAAAAAAAAATTTAAAAAAACAAAAATTTCATAAATCTACTCAGACTGCTCGATCGATCAAAGGACTGCTCGAGCGGTCCCTGCAAGCCCATTGGTTTTTCACTCGAAGCACAAAAATAGAATGTTTACCTCGATTGCTTGAGCGGTCTGTCGTGCGGTCTGGCTCTAGACCTTTTTCAAAACATTTCTTTTGAAAACCCAACACTTAATCCTTTTCGAAACCACCACCTTTTTCAGAACATTTCTTTTGAAAACCCAACACTTAATCCTTTTTCGAAACTACCAAGGCATATCAAGCCAACAAGGACAAGGTTCAAAATCCTCCCTTGAGGCACAAGAGTAGATATAAGCCATAAAACCAACCGAAAACGATTTATTAAAACATTGAAACCAACTAGACGATAAACATTTCATATAATTGTGGAATCACACAACCAACCCATGGTTCCTCTCAAAACATACAACATTCATGTATTGATAATAAGGTCTCAAAACTTACAAAACACATGCTTTATGTCCAAAACATGCGACATAATATACATGATCCAACAACAACAAAACTAAGAAACTTAATCTTCCGCCACCTTCGAGCTCCTCTAGATCAAATCACGTGATCAAAATCACCTGAAAGTTTTTAAAATCTCACAACGTGAGTCAAAACCCAATAAAAAAAAATTAGTATGAATTAAAAGCATAACATGCAATTACAAATTATATGAACAACACAACTCTATGAGTCTCAAAACGATTTTTCATCCTTAAAACCACAAGTTTTCATATAACTCCATAATGTACAACAGTTTAATAAACATAAACAACATGTTACTTTCCAACCAGGTTCCACAACTCACAATGATTCTTATGTACCGACTCTATCACACCAGGGACAAAGGTAACAATTATATACCATTGCCCATTAGCCTAGGTTCGGGGTATCCAATGACCTGCTAGGTAATGACAAGTTCTATACAGAGCTACAACAACAAACACTTCCCATTGGGGCAACCACTTCATTTACGGGGATCAACCCGAAAGAACGAAACACCTACTTGCGCAAAATTTCTAGATTTTCACCGAGGAACAATGGAAGCTCACGTACACATACATTGTTATGGCACATCTTGGAAACATAAAACGAGTTTTCTTTTAGCGGTTCGCGTGATCTGGGTTTTGGGGCGTAACAGTTCCTGTTCAATAAATTGTTATGTATTTCCATCGATTACCACCACCCCACCATTTTTTATCCTCTCTTTCCACTCGACCAATAAGCTTTTCTAGTGTTTGCCACATTTACCCATCACATTCTCTTCAATTGTCACCTCCATCCATTGCTACTAGTCATCATCATTGCCACTATCTTCAGTTATTATTTCTATTCTATCGTCTTTTATTACTACCTTCACCCTACGTCCGGTACCTTCATCCAACTAGTCGTCATTTTCACCCACTAACTCTATATCCACGAGTCATCACCTCTGCCCGCCACGCCTTCCATTGGTTGACACCTCCATTCACCACCTTCCTCTACCTGTTGCCATCTTTGCTCATCAGCCGCCACCTCCATCTATTGTTGTTGGCCACCATCGTTGTCACCAGTTGCAACTATAATTTTTGATGATTTTATTTACCCCCGTTCACTATATTTGGCCATTTTTACCTACTGTTCTACTTGCGAGCTAATGCCATCACCATAAGTTATTTTCGTCGCATCACCTCTACCGTCGTCACCTATTGCCACATATAGCCACCGTAGACATCCCCGTATCCAAAAGTGCTCTTAATGACTCGTCTCGCCCCTAGCTCCCTCTAACTAGCTCTTTCTTGTTTTTAAAATATTTCTTTAATAAAATATGTATTTGACATACTGTGGTTTTTATTTTTTTTAAAAATAAACAAACAACTATTTTACATTTATTATAAACAATTTTTTTTTATAAAACTGGTGTTACAATACAGAGTACTCAAACTCCATTATATAAATTGTCTACAACAATGTTAGAAAATGATTAAAAATATACTAAAAATTACGCTAATTACTCACAATATTAGGGGTGTTTAGCAAAGCGATTACTATTAATTTTTAATTTTTTAAAATTTTATATTTTGTTTATTTAATTTTTTTGGTGGCTTAAATGTCACTAATTTTTCTAATCAAACAAAATTTTAAATTTTTTGACTTAAAATAATTTAAAACAAAAAAGTTAGCTTAAATCGAGATTGCCAAACGAACATTGCGCCTATGTTTGGTTTGGCTTTTTTGAAAGGTTTTTAGGTTAAATTTTTTTTAAAAAGTCCACTTGCACGGTTTTAATTAATTTTTTTAAACATATTTTTACATCTATTTTAAAAAAACAAAAACCAAAAAATTAAAAAAAAAATTCCAAACACAAGCTAAATTTATGTCTGGTCGTGCTTGCTTGCTTTTCGTCTCCTCTCAGACTCTCTCAGAACTCTCTCAGACAAAGGAAAGAGAAGAAAGCGAAATAATTTGAATTATAATAAAATGTGTGCTTTCTTTCTCTAAAACCCAGCTCAAAAACTATTTCAACAATAGGCCTCTCTCTCTCTCTCTCTCTCCACACAACCCTCTGTTGTCGTTTGTCACCAAGCTCAGATCTGAATTTCGACCTCTCGAATACTCGCACTTGAAGCTCGAATGGCGACGAATAATCTGCTTCGTTCATGAACTTTAATTTCTTCTTTCTATGGTACCCTCTGTCTTTTCCCCTCTTTCTCTTGCTCTTTTCATTCGTTTTGATGAACTATACTGTATTTATAGCATATTTGGAGGCTACGAGATCTGATAATCTGAATTCAGTTGAGCATTGTAGTTCAGCACCAAAGTTTTTCATTTTTTTGGGGTATGAACCTGTAATTCGTAACACAAGAAGGCCTAGAATTCGGATTATAATGTATGTTTTTAGTTTATTGTTCTTCTTGATTTTATGAGCTGAAATGTGAAGTTGAGAGAACTTCTTGAGCTTTGGATCTGTGAGTTCATGGATTCAAGGCTTTGGAGTGCCTTACTCATATACTAACAATGGCGAAGGCTTGGCTAAACTTTTGTGGGTTTTGAACATTTTAGGGTCTGAATCCTATTCTTGCTTGCAGAGTTGTTGGGTGAATTAATTAATACAAATGGGAAAATCTAGGCAAAATTTTCCGGCACAAGATGTGTTGTCATCACCCACGGCTGGAAGAGCAAGAGAATGGGAAGGGCTGGCAATGTGGACTGAGTATTTGGGTCAAGAAATGACCTCTCCAATGACATCTAGGGTCTCTAGGAATACTGGGTCTGATGGGACTGCTAAGAGTTCGGGTGGTTCTCACAAGGGATTGAACATGCAGTGGATGCACCAGCTTTCTGAAGTTGCTGAAGGTCTGATGGCCAAAATGTATTGGCTGAATCAAATTTTGGATTATCCAGATTCTGTTGGTCATGTGTTTTCTGATTCGTTTTGGAAGGCGGGTGTGTTTCCCAACTATCCAAAGATTTGTGTCCTCCTCTCTAAGAAGTTTCCAGAGCATCACAGCAAATTGCAGCTTGAACGGGTAAGAATTAAGACTGTTTCACTGTCGATTCTTTTCTTGCTGTTCATGGAAATGGCACTGAGTGTGATGGAAAAATTGGTGTAGGTTGACAAGTTTGCGTTGGACGCTTTGAATGACAATGCACAAGTTCACTTACAAAGGCTGGAACCATGGGTTCAGGTGCGGAGTTTCTGTCCTTGTACTATTTCTCTTTTTAGTCATGAGCATCTTCAAATCTAGGATGCTGAAGAAATCTTACTTTACATCTCTTTATGATATTATAGATATTTTTTCTCTTATTTTGTTGGGGTGGAAATAAGGTTGGATCCTGGATTTCCCCTCCCCCAAGCCAAAAAAGGAAAAAGCAGCCAATGCGTGGAAGTTCAAAAGATAATCAATTTAGCAATAAAGTGATTATTTCTCTACATATTTGCCTTGCTTTTTGACGCTAGTTGTGATTTTTAGGAATAACAGAAAGGAAAGAACATAGCTCTTAAGAGGCTTTGGTCATAAATAATTCAGTCAATTTTTGGTGCCATGCATCACTTAGTGATTGTAGAGAAAGAGAAAACAGTGACAAGCAAAAGCACACGCCTCATATGCAATAGTTGATGTGCCAAATCAAAGAGTAAACATTTTTCATATGCCTATTGCTTAGTAAATTGATGAAAATCCAGTCCTATAAATTTTGTCTCATTGGAGAGGGATGTTATTTAATTTTTTTTTCAAAGATACTTACTCTCAAAAACACCTTAGGAGGATGAGAAGAGCCTTTTCCAAACCTATTGACTACACCTTGATAGACTCTCCAAAACCCAACTAGAAAGAAGATGGTAAGGTCCTTATCAACACTTTTCTAGACTTCAAAGCTAATGAAGGATTAACAAGGGTCGAGCCTCCTGAAATGAAATGATCTACTAATTCCTCCCCTTCCTTGCATCAATTTGCATGAGATTGGAGAGTACTCGTCCATTATGTTACAAAGCTAATTTTAATTGGAAGAAAGATCAATGGGTCCTTAAGAAGGTATTAACCAATTCTTCCCCTGTTTATGAACTTTACGATAGAAAAAGAATGAATTGAAATGTTCCCCTCCCAATTACCCCTGCATCGTCCAAAAATCCTGTGCACCCTCCTAATTTGATATCTCACCTGAGCATGTGCAATAATTCTTGAATAATCTCCAAGTTACAATTATTAGAGGCCATAAAGATTCTTCGTTCCATTTAGCTTCTTGGCTCACCAAACATCTTGATCTTAGTGGGGCCGTCATATGTTGAGCTACAGAAGTTGATCCCATTTGATCAACCTACAGCAAAGATTTCACTTGTGCAATAACTAGGTTAGGCAAGCTTACAGATTGGTCTTGCTTGTTGAATCAACTAACCATTTTTTAAAACCTTCTTTGGTTGCATTTTGTTGAGCCTTTTGGGCATTTAAATCAATACCATATTTGATAAGTGAAATTTCATAAGAAAAGGTACGAAAAAGAAGGGGCGCAAAACCGCTCCAAGCTTCCAGATAACCCCTGTGATTGTATCCCATTGGGATGGCGTAACCCTTGAACCGGTTAGAGCATAATTATACACCGTGGAAGCCTCAAACAAAGTCCAAGGTCCGATACATCAAAAGAGGCTTTTTTGGCCAATTAGTGTAGTTGATAGTTTTATTTAATATTTAATAGGAAATTATTTAAATATTCAATTAGGATATTTTCTATATTTCCTTTAGCATTCGGGTTGGTAATTTCTATTATAAAGTCGTTCAATTAGGATATTTTTTTGTATTTGCTTTAGCATTAGGGTTGGTAATTTTGTTATAAAGTCTTTGTTTGTCTTTATTGTATTCTTGTATTTATGTTGAGAAGGGTTATTTTGGTAATCTTTGTAATTTCAATTTTAATATAAATGCATGTTTTGACTCAAATCTCTTTAGCTTTAAGGATTAGGTTCTTGGTAGTGAGAAACCCACTGTTGCCAATGCTTCTTGTGGTGGATTTTGTGGTTGCCACGGAGGTTCAGTTTGTAATTTATATTGCAGCCGCAGAGGCCACCGTTTTCTATTACATTTAGAGAGGCAAAAGATGAATGTATTATTGCTTAATCATAGTATGACAAGGCTAATAGAGAGGTTGTTTAGGCTAACCCTACATTAACCAAAAGACTAAAGTTAGGCCGAGTAATAGTGCCTGATTGAAGATGTTGTCGAACCAAATGACATTCAATTTTAATATGCTTTATATACTCATGAAACACCGAATTATGGACAATCTGAACAACACTCTTGTTGTCACAATATAAATGTGTAGAAGAAGGGAGATAAACGCCCATATCCAAGAGAAGCTAACGAAGCCAAACGATCTCAGCAGTAGCATGCGCCGTAGTGCGATACTCAACTTCAGTTGTAGATCGAGCAATAACAGTTCGTTTCTTACTTTTCCATGAAATAAGAGTTTCCTACAAATACATATATACCAAATGTAGATTTTCGATTAAAGATGTTAGATAATTACTTATGTTTGTTAGGACTGTTTTATAATTATTGTGATGTCTCTTATATAAATATTGATGTGGTGTAGAGGTTATAATTAAGCCTTATTATTTCCTCATAATAATATTCTTCTCTGCTCTTCTCCTTTTTTTGTTCTCTCCTATAATCCTAAATTGTTACTTTACAACTCAACTTGGTATCAAAGCCTTCCAATCTCACTCTAGAACACATCGAGAACATCTAAGATTTGATTCAAGGTAAACCAGAAGGGCTAATGTCAGTCTTGTATGGATGATGTTAGCATGATGTCATCATCTATATGGACCACCGTTGCCATCGTCTACTTAGATAGACTCATCCGCACCATCTGAGATTTATGGTGAGTTTTGTGAAATTTTTTGAAGCCATTTGATGGGTTTTTCAAATTATTGAATGATTTTCAAAAATTTCGAAATCGTAGATTGCGTTTCGTTGATTGAAGCTCCAAATCAGTTTTCCGGTTGTTCAAGTCTCTTTTATGGGTACCAAAATCATCTATACAAGGCTTCCTGGACATGCATTGGTTGATTTAAACTCCATCGACAAGGATTCGAGCTTCAATAGTGTTGGCGGCAAAAGCCCAAGGCACCGACTTGCCTGTTTTTGGTAGCGACATGCTTTGTTTTCACCTTAGATGCCTTTCTCGGTGCTCATAGACTTGATTTAAGCCTTGTTTCTTTTGATTCGAAGTGAATCGTCGGTTTTGATCGTGTTTGTACTTGGTGTTGTCGACTTCTAGGGTTTTGGCCCCCCCTTTTGTTGTGGCAGCTGAGTTCTTTGTTCTTCTTTGGTTTGTTTTGGATTGTTCTTGCTCCAAGATCGCTCTTTGGTACCTGCCTACTATTGGTTTGTTCTTCTTTGGTATTGCTTCAATTTATATTACATCTGGTTATTGGTTCTTGTTTATATTGTCTCGGCGTACTTTGCTATGGGTGATGCCAAACCGATCAATCTTAAAAATGATGATTTGTCCAAATGTGTGACCTCTAAATGGCAAAATGGTACTAATTATTTAGCTTGGGTGCATGCATTTAAAGTTTTTCTCAAAGGCAAGTAACGATTAACATACATCACGAATCCTCTTCCAACCAACCGTGATCCCAATTTCTCTACATGGGAGACTATCAATTATATTGTTATGGGATGGTTGTGCCACAGTTTGGAACCTCATATTGCGACAACAATGTAATTTTGTGATATTTTCGAACAGATTTGGGACTCACTTGCTGATTCCTTTTTAAACTATAGTAATGTTTCACGGGTATATCATATATGAGCTATATGATTAGATCTTCACACTCAAGCAATCTAGAAAACCTCTATCTGAGTACTATATCCAACTTAAGAGTTTGTGGGATTAATTGTTACAACATCGTCCCTTCACTACTGCTGTACAACAACAAAAGCGGTATTGGGAGGACTTTATGATTGCCTATTCACTATCTGGGTTGGATCGTGATCTTCGTGGTTTTAAAGATCATATCATTGCTAGCGAGACCTTGCCTACTGCGGTTAATGCTTATTCTCGCTTATTGCGTTCTTCCTTGGGTCACTCATCGGCTACATCTGATCCTTTTTCTGTTTCCGAATCGTCTGCATTAGTAACCAACATTGGTGGCCGTGGTATTTTTCGAGGACATAGTTGTGGTGGTCGTGGGGGTCGAGGCTCTTGTGGTGTATCTTGCGGTGGTGGTCGTGGTAGCTCTTGTGGAGATAAGAAATGTGACTTCTGTAATGCTACTAATCATACTGAGCCTTATTGTTGGGCCAAGTATGGTAAACCATATTATGTCTATCAGGTCACTGATAGCTCCTCTTTGGCCTCATCTCAGTTGTCTTCTGGGCCATCTAGCCTGGTGCTTCCTTTTGGTACTAATGATGCCTTTACTATTACACTTAATAAGTTCGTTCAGACATTGCCCACTGTCCTGTTTTCATCTCCTACTACCATGTTATCCAATTCAGGTAATATTTCTTGTGCTGTCATTACACCTCCATCTTGGGTTCTCGATTCTGGTGCCAGTTCTCATATGTCTCGTAATTCATCTTTTTTCTCTAATTTGATTTCTATTAAGCATCATATTGTCTTAGCGCATGGTTCGCCTTGACCTGTCCACGGCCAAGGTGTTCTCCATTCGTCTCATTCTTTCACTTTACCCTCCAGTTTGTATGTCTCTCATTTTCCCTTTAATTAGCTTTTTGTCAGTCAATTAACTAAAGTTTTACATTGCTCAGTAAGCTTCTTTCCCACGGCTTGTGTCTTTCAGGATCTCAAGAATAAGAAGATGATTGGTTTGGAGCAAGAGAAAAATGGGCTCTATTATCTTGATGCAGCTCCACGTTTTGATTCTCGCACTTCATCTTCCTTGAGTGCAACCGTTTCTCCTCTTCAGGGTCACTTTCGTTTAGGCCATCCGTCAGTGGCTAAACTTAAGTAGACCATTCCTGGTTTGAGTTATGAGTCTGCTTTTGATTTGAAACTTGTCATCTAGGCAAACATTAGCGTAGTTAACACATATATATCTACATGAATCTACAACTATCCAAAAAGTTAACAAATGATGAAAAAGAAATGGAAAAGCGTTAAGAATACTGTAGAGATGAAAAGAGAGCAGAAAGTGTTGGAGAGAGTACTATTGTGGTGGTGAATGAGTGAGTAACCAAAATTAGGGTTAGCTCCCTTATCATTATTATTTATATAAAGAAACCAACGTACAAAATACAATAATACCCCTAACTTAACACTCCCCTCAAGTTGAGGTATACATATTTCTCATGTCTAACTTGCATAGAATGGGATGAAAGACTTTACTACTAAGCCCTTTACTAAAAATATCTGCTAATTGATCAGCATACTTCACAAATGGTATACAAATTGAACATTTGCATAGTTTCTCCTTTATGAAATGTCTGTCAATCTCAATATGTTTCGTTTTGTCATGTTGTATTGGGTTATAAGTGATGTTAATGGCAGCTTTATTGTCATAATACAACTTCATAGGCTTTTCACATTCCAATCCCAAATTCTTCAATAGAACTTGGAGCCATAGAAGTTCGTAAATGCCACGTGATGTAGCCTTGTACTCAGCCTCTACACTTTATTTAGCTACCATTGTCTGCTTTTTACTTCGCTAAGTAACCAGATTGTCTCCTATAAACGTGCAATATCCCGATATAGACCGCCTATCATCAATAGAACCAGCCCAGTCTGATTTGTGAAAGCTTCTAATTTCAAGTTACCATGATTGGAAAATAGAAGTCATTTTTCAGGGACAGACTTAAGATACCGCAAAATACGATAAACAACATCAAGATGTGTACTATGGGGATCTTGTATGAACTGATTGACAACCCCTATAGCATAGGCAATGTCAGGCTGAGTGTGAGATAGATATATCAGTCTTCCTACAAGCTTCTGAAATCTGCCCTTGTCGGTAGATTCTCCATCACCATTACTGAGGCGATGATTAGTCTCAATAAGTGAATCTGTTGGTCGACAACTCAACATGGCAGTTTCCTCTAGAAGATAAAAAATATACTTTCTTTGGGAAATGAAGATGCCATTATCTGGTCTAGTTACCTTAATTCCAAGAAAATATCGTAACGGCCCCAGATATTTCATCTTAAACCCTTTAGCTAGGCTTGTCTTGAGATGGGACACCTCTTCTTTATCATTTTTTGTCACAACTATGCCCCATTTATACAATAAGGATTGTGATTTTATGATTACTACGCTTGATAAACATGGTATGATTTGCATAACTCTGTTGGTATTCAAATCTTAGCATAACCTTGAAGAATCTTTCAAACCAGGCTCTTGGAGATTGTTTGAGCCCATATAGAGCCTTCTTCAATTTGCACACCTTTTCTTCAGTTTCACGGGATGAGAAACGTCATGGTACATCCATACACACATTTCCTCTAAATCCCCATGGAGAAATGCATTCTTCACATCTAACTGTTGGAGAGGCCAACCCATAATAGCAGCACATGACAAGAGTATGCGAACTGAGTTCATTTTGGCTACTTGAGCAAAGGTCTCCTGATAATCAATGTCACAAGTTTGGGTAAAGCCCTTAGTAACTAATCTTGCCTTTAATCTTTCAACTGACCCGTCTACCTTGTGCTTGACGGTAAATACCCATTTGTACCCAGCTGGCTTCTTCCTTGTTGGAAGAGAGACTAACTCCCAGGTACCATTCTTTTTCAAAGCAGTCATTTTTTCAATCATAGTTTTTTTCCACTTAGAGTCCACAATCGCTTCCTTCTAATCCTGCGGGATCGATATAGAAGGCAAAGACGAGACAAAAGCACGATATGGGTTTGATAATGAGTCATATGAGACAAATTGTGAAATTGGATATTGAGTACAAGTCCTAACACCTTTTCGAAGAGCAATAGGTAAGTCACAAGTATCAAGATCAGCAATGGGAGATTCATTACCAGGTGAAACCGTGGAGGAAGCTGAAACGGGAGGCGGGGATAGCAATTGGCAAGGTGGTAGTGACGTAGTAGTCTGATCCTTCTGACGTTGAGAATAAATATGCAGATCAGTTCTATCTAATCTTCCAACAACTTCTTACTATGTTTCCCTCTCACTCGGCTCTTCTTTCTCCCCCTTAGTAGGAAAAAGGTCTTGTTGTGTAACATTGGGAAAAACTAACTCGTGAGACTTCTGATTAGGCTGAATTTGTGTATCCGATGGTAGCATCTCATCCAGTTGATATGTCTCCCCATGAAGAGATGGCTCAGATGGACGAAAAAAGGACTCAGTCTCCCAAAAAGTAACATCCATACTGACAAACACTTTGCGAGTGGTAGGAGAGTAGCATTTATAGCCTTTTTGGGAAGCAGAATAGCCAATGAAGATACATTTAACAGCCTTAGAATCTAATTTGCCACCTGAGTATTTAGGTGCATGAACAAAACAAGTACACCCAAAAATCCTCGGCAAAAGAGAAGAGATAGATGGAGTTGGAAGAAAAAGTTCCAAAGGAGTTTTGAATTGAAGGGCACTAAAAGGCAGACGATTACTAAGATAGACAGTAGTGAGGACAACCTCACTCCAGAACGACTTGGGAACATGTATAGTAAAGAGGAGAGAACGAGCGACCTCAAAAAGGTGACGATTTTTGGGTTCTATAACTCCATTTTGTTCAAGAGTACGTACACAACTCATCTCGAATAGAGCTTGGCTAGATGGTGAAGATGAAATAGAAGTGGAAGATGGAACACCCAGTAAGTACAGTTCACCATGTGCACTACCACTGCCAATTGTTCTCCCCATCACCGGTTCCTGAAAAACACAATGAGCGGGAAAAAAAGTTACTGAACAGTTTAATGAACTAGTAAGACGACTAACATATAAGAGATTGGTAGAAAAAATGGGAACATGTAAGACAAACGAGAGAGAAAGGGTGGAACAACAATGGATAAAACTTTTGCCAGCGACAGACAATAAAGACCTATTAGCTATGCGAACTTTATCTTTATCAGAACAAGTAGAATAAGAAGAAAACATTGTGGAAGACCTAGTCATATGGTCAATGGCACCTGAGCCTATGATCCAAGAACTAGGAGAGACAACAACACTAAGAGCACAAGGAGATATACTTGAGTGTGCGAAGTTAGAGGATGAAGTGGAGGTAGTAGAAGAAGAGATGTCAGTACGAGCTATCAGGCGCATGAGAGTAGTTAACTCAGCCTCAAAGAGAGGGTTAATTTCACCAGATGGGCCGGCAGACGTCTCAGAGAGATGAACGTGGGAGTGTATGGGTCCACTACGTCCGCCACCACGGCCGCCTCCACGTCCTTGAGGGGGACGACCATGTAACTTCCAGCAATGGTCAATAGTATGACGTGATTTACCACAATGCTCACATCGTAACTGATCTCGAGGTACCGAACCAATCTTCTCCCTAGATCTAAGAGTAGGGTGGCCAGGTCGGGTGAGGGACGAAACAGTTAACACAAAATGGTCCAGACTAGAAAGAGGAATCATTACGTGATGCAGACTCTCTTCCTGCTGAACATAAGCGTATGCTTACCTCAAGGTAGGAAATGGATCTTGACCTAGAATCTGAACACGGATTGGATCATATTCAACATTTAAGCCAGCAAGAAAATCATAAACTTGCTCATGTTCCACCATCTTCTAAAAAGCATCAGTATCAGTAGTACAAATAACTTGAAAATCTTGATAATAATCAATCTCATTCCACAAACTAGTCAACTCGGCGAAATATTGAGCCAGGGACCAATCCTTTTGATCTACGCCGCGGAGCTTCTTCCATAATTCATAGAGTTGAGCATCATTACCAGTTTGAGAGTACGTCTGAGCAGCAACGGACCAAATTTTATGAGCTGTATCCAATAATAAAAAATTGCGACTGATGGAGGGTTGCATAGAATGTAGTAACCAGGACACGACGAGAGCATTTTTCTCGATCCATCGAGTACGAGAAGGCCCCGCAATTGTGGGCTGTTTAGTTTCTCTGGTAATATACTCAGAGACACCGCGAGCAGCAATGGTCAAGCTACAAGCACGAGACCAAATCAAATAATTACTGCCATCTAATTTCACCAGGCTAATCTAAAGAGATGGGTTGTCAGTAGGAGTCCCAAACCGAGGCATTTTAGTATCCACAAGTTCACCAGAAGGCTTGTCAGTATCAGATATGGCTATGGAGAACCAAGAAGAAACAAAAAGAGGCTGAAGGAATCAATAAATAGAGAACCGAATCACGGGAAAACCAGTAATACTCAAATCATTCAAGTGAACTCATACCAGAACACGGTAGGCTGAAAAAAGATCAAACAGATAGCTTCGAACCCTACCCGCCACAGGAAATGCACAAGAAACTTCAGTAAAACCCTAGCCGCGACTTGGGGACCAAACAGCACTGGTTGAATTAGGGAGGAGGAAGTTCGAACCTGAAAACAAACCCCAAGTCGCACAAACACTAGTCGTGACTCTAAAACTTCACGGAAAACCTTATCTGTGCTTCGAAATCACTCGAGATCAACAATAGAGGTCATTCAGGTCTTGGAGACTCCTAATCGGTACTCATGAATGGAAAGTCACCTATCGATTGAAGCTGAAAGGGGTCGAAACACACGGTTGCGAAGAACAAGCGGTGTTGCCGAAAAAACGAAAAAAAATTGAAAAAATATCAAATCAATGAGAAAAAATAGGAAAAATTCATGGATGCAGAGATCGGCACTAGTCGATCATTTGGGAAGGGAATTTATTTTTTTTACAATCACGAATCAGAAAAGAAAAAAGGAAAAGAAAAAGGAAAAAGAGAAGAAAGAGGAAAAAAAAATAATACACAGGTTTTCTTTGCACAAGATCTTGCCCTGGTATCATGTTAAGAATACTGTAGAGATGAAAAGAGAGGAAAAAGTGTTGGAGAGAGTAATGTTGTGGTGGTGAACGAGAGAGCAACCAAAATTAGGGTTAGCTTTCTTATTACTATTATTTATATAAAGAGACTAACGTTCAAAGTACAATAATACCCTTAACTTAACAAAAAGTCTCTCGTCTTGTTGAAGAAAAAAAAAAGGGGACAGGGGGGGGGAATTCCACTTAAAACAATGTATGAAGCGATACACCTCAAAAGACCTTTCTGGCTCCACCTCTGCTTTCTCCACCTTACGCACAAAGGAATGACCTCTCAGTATTTATAAAATGAGCACTGTTATGATAAGCCTTAGACTTCAGTACCCTAAGATGGTCTTCTTTAAGTAGTAGTAGCACAAGTATTTCTAAGAGTGAGCTTTTATGATCATTAATTGTTTTGAGACCTTATCTTGCATAAGAGAGTTCTTCTAAAAATATTGTTTTCTTTGCCCTGAGAAATATGTATCTGTGAAACTGGAAACTATATGGCTTTTTTTTAAAAGTTATTGTGATGATGCTAGTGGTGCATGATGGTTGGATTGGATTATTTTCATTTTTTAATCTGCTTCTCCTTTCCGGTGGTTTATATTATTTTGTAGTTGAGGTGGTTGGCGTTATTTTTTTCCATTGGTGGTATTTCTTTAAGCTTTTATCTTGTAGCTTTTAGCTCAAAAAAAGTGAGGATAAGTGTGATTATAACTTTTTGCTTGTAACTTTTTATTCTAGGTTAACAAACACAAATTGTATTAACTGAAGAGCTATAAATTTATAATTTTAACAAATACTGGTAATTTTTTCTTAAATTATAACTATATATTTTCAGTTATAATCTATGACCTTGTTTGTTATAAGGTACTAGAGGGGGTTGGATTAGATTAGGGGATAAGGGTGGCCCACCAAATTTTTTTTGTCCCTTTGGTATTGTGAGTCCCACGTTTGTATTGCGGGATTCGGACTAACAGTTCGACGAATGAGGGATTGTTAATCCCTCATTTATGGGATTAGCAATACCAAGCTTCCTTGGTATTATTAGTACCAGACTCCGGATTATTTTTTTCTCCTTATCTAACGGTCAGAAATAACTCACAACTCTTATCCCATTCTTTATTCCATTTTAACCAAACATGAACCATATTTCTCACTATATACATAATTCCATCCATAAACCATTGGTATACAAAAAATCATGTGGGACCCTCGGTATTACTAATCTCTCATATCTAATCCAATTCTATCTAGAATAACAAACAAGCTCTATAAGTTCATAATTTCATTTATACCAAACACCCTCAATAAATTATCTTTCTGTAAGTTAAACTCTCATTTTAATACAAAGGAGATGTCTGCGTCATCTGTAATTAACTTTCTTTTTCCTGGATCAGCTGCTTCTTGACTTGATGGCATTTCGGGAACAAGCTTTGCGACTCATATTGGATCTGAGCAGTACAGTTATTACTTTGTTGGTAAGTATACTAATATGAAGAAACTAGGTTATGGATGTATTGTAACTTCAACATGAAGGAAGGTATTAAGGATCCGCCTGGTTTCTGTTGCCCTTGTATGGGCTTTTAAAACCCCCTTTTCTTTTTCTCCTTTTGGTATTTGCTACATATATGTCTGCTAGGCATGCTGTTAAAACTCAACATGCAAGAAAGGCTAGCGCTGCTAAGTTGTTATGTCAAATGGTGATAACATAATGTTCTATGAAATTCCTGATGACTAGGTAAACATTTATTTTTTGCAGCCCCATCAAAATTCTCTTATACTACATGCATTTATGGACCTCTTTTGTGCCTTTGTCCGTGTCAATCTTTTTTCTGAAAAGGTAAGATCACAAATCATGTCAATACTATGTGTATTAAATTTTGTGTTTTGTGAATGTGCTTTTAACTTTACTACAGTATTTTCTTGTTTGATGCTTTTATTGCAGATACCAAGGAAAATGATGTTGCAAATGCACAACCTTTTACATGCGATGTTGTACAATGATCGAGACTCTGATTTTTATCATCGGTAGGGATTATTTTTATTGTTATCTTGATTGGCCCTCTTAGATGGTCAGCAAGTGTTCTTTTCTTTTTGATTATTTTCTTGTGTTTAGTGGTAATGCATGTGACATGCTCTCAAATGAGGCATATGAATAATACCTTTGTATTTATCGCTTGAGCTGATGCATGGAAAAGTTGTAAATCCATTTCTTTTGCTTGTAACAGTAGAAATGCTGAGGGTGTTTGTGAGTGCCCTTAGTAAACATGAATAATTAAAGCAAGCACCTTTTTTCTTGTCATACTTCTTCCTTGTGCTGTATTACTACATAAAGATTTTTTCATAGTAATGTTAGGCTTCTGTTCTCTACTATGGCCACTGGGTAGCTTATACTGGGGTATCACTATGTCATTAAGCCGGACAAACAAATTTGCCTTCCCCTGGTGGAGATAGCAGTTAGCGGATTATGTTCTGATGCACATTAATTCATTAATGGTAGTCTGCTTTCTTTTCTGTAAAATATTACTATGGTGATTATTCAGCAGTTGAAGTGTCACGGCAAATTATTGAACCAAATTGATGCCAAAATTACTAAATAATTACATTCTGGTTGTGCCATCATATCGTAGGAAAAGTTGATGACTGGCTTGCCCTTCATTGTTATTAGTTAATGGTGCTATAGGCAAATAACAGCATGGCAGATGCCTACTGGGTTGCACTAATAGAAGTATGATCCTAATCTCTACAAGAAGTTCAGTCCTTAAGACAGATAAATTTCTCAAGAAATGAATGAAAGCCAGGCCCTTGGGGATATTATTGAAATAATTGAATGCTTTTAAGACTACATATGATGCACGTTTTGTATCTCAAATCAATCAACTTAAACTGATGCACATTTTGTATCTCAAATCAATCAACTCAAACTTATGATGAACGGATTCTGCGAACGGCAAATAATTAAATATATCATTGACTATTATGATTTTTACCTGATATGCTATGAAGGACATTTTTACATGTTGTGTCTGATATATTCCTTTCTTTCTCTTGAATGACAGGCTAGTTCAATTCATTGACTCTTACGATCCACCATTGAAAGGATTACATGAAGACTTGAATTTTGTCAGCCCTCGTATTGGAGAGGTCATATGTCTTTCCTTCTCATAACGATTTCATGAGAAGTTCAATTTCTTCCGATGATAAAATTGTCTTGATCTTTTGCTCAAATGATCGAGTCATAATAGACAGACTTTCAGTATCTTTTCACTAAGATCTTTATTAGCCATTTGGGGTTTTCCATGGAACTCTTTTGTGCCACATAGTCTAGTTTCTTTTATGTCCTTGTAACAGTTATTGTTTTGTGTTATCCATTTTCTGTTTCAGTTACAATGACGCTAAATCACTAATATAGTTAAACAATAGTGGTGATAAAGGTGGAGGAGTCGTGTCTTCACTCTTCAGTCCCAAGAGCTTTAGTTTCTAACTTTCATAGTAGTCATCTAACTAGCAAATACACTTCTACGTATCAATGTCAAAATGCTAATTCAAAACACAATGAATACCAATATAGGTGTTGCTTCCTGAAATTATTCATGTGCCTGCAGGAAACAATAAAGTGGACTTATTTACATATAGTCATATACAGCTGTTAGAGTTGCTTGCTATTATTGTCTAGTTTTTAGTTTTTTTTTTCTCTCTGCAAAAAGCCTTAATTTCTACAGTTTTTCACATTTCTTATTTTCATTAAACAGCCAATATGATTTTCCAGGTTCTAGAGGCTGTGGGGCCTGTGATATTTCTATCTGCAGATACGAGGAAGCTAAGAAATGAGGGTTTTCTAAGTCCATTTCATCCTCGATATCCTGAAATTCTTACAAATTCAGCACACCCAATGGTAAATATGTAATTTGCTTGATGCCGAAAAATGTCGGGATGCCCTTGACTTGCTGAAATCTCTGGGTGATTCTAAATGCAAACACTGTTTTTCTTTGGGCACTCACTTGTACAAGTGTTAATGCATTGCGTACAAGTGTCTCAAAGCATAAGGTGGATGTCCAAAGAAAAAATGTGTGCATATAAACTTACTCGATGTGTGGGCTTATAGACTTACCCGAAATCTCCATCACATGTCTACTAGAATTTACTATGACTGTTCTGTTAAGCAAAAGGTAACCATAGTTGAGTTTCATGTCATCTTTAATATTTTTACTTTTTATGCAGAGAGCTCAAGACTTGGCAAATGTTACTTCTTATCGGGAATGGGTATTATTTGGGTACCTTGTTTGTCCCGACGAGCTTCTTAGAGTCACAAGCATTGACATTGCTTTGGTAAATTTATGGCAGTTTTTTGTATTTCACTATTGTTATGACTTATTATTTAGGTACCTTGTTTGTCCTGACGGGCTTTTTAGAGACAAGCATCAACATTGCTTTGGTAAATTTGAGGCAGTTTTTGTGTTTAACTATTGTTATGACTTGGGATTTCATTTAAATTTAATGCAACATAGTGAGACAAGATCAGCATGCAAAGAAGGAAGATGAGCACCTTTAAAAATATATTACCTCATGAGAGTGGATGACTTGCATGCATAATCGGCCAGCAAAACATATGAATACATATATATAGGTACAACTTTAAGAAGGGGAGCTTTGGCGTAACGGTAGAGTCGTCGCCGTGTGACTTGGAGGTCACGGGTTCGAGGCATGGAAACAGCCTCTTGCAAATGTAAGCTAAGGTTGCGTATTATTGACCCTTTGTGGTCCGTCCCTTTCCCTGGACCCCGTATACGCAGTAGTTTTGTGCACCGGGCTGCCCTTTTATATAGCTACAACTTTAACTGCTTTATCTAATATCATACACTTGCACCTTCCATAAACTCTAAACAGGTGGATGCTTTAATTGTGTATGTGAATTGGATATAAGACATGGTTTGTATTTCACATGCCGAATGGAGAAAGAAAACTGAAATAAAAATGAAATGGCCAGCACAAGATTACTGTTGTTAAATAGCTGATAATGGTTGCCTTGCTATTATTGTATGCTATTTCTTTTTTTCTCTGCTTCACCGTTTATCTTTATCAATCAAAATGTCATAGCTACATTCAAATCAGTGTGAAACAGAACTGCAAACCTTCAGGCCTGACATAGATTGGAAGACTAAATGATGCAGGATCATCACGAATAAGGTTTTAGGGATCCACACCTTAGTAACCCTAGGAATCCGAACGTAAGAACGAACTGGAATCCATCCACACCAATTCCAAGGGAAACATTTATTTTCATTCGTTCAATAATCCAAAATATAAGCTTAAGAGTCCTTAAACATGCTGTTGAGAAAACAAAAGTCCAAAGATGAAATAAAAATGAATCAGCCTAATCTACACAAATGCTAATCAAATCTACGAAAGTCAATCCTAAAATAACAAAATCCAAATATATAATGAATAAATAGATCTAGTAAAATTAAAATTACATCAGTTGGGTTCACACGTATAATCATCATCTAGCCGTAAGGACACTGGAAGACTGGATAGGTTGTCCTCTTGCGTTAGTGTAGGTAGACTCGTTTGGGATATGGACTCTGGTGTTTGCACCAACTCTCTTCGGGTGGGCATAACTCGGGTACAATGTTGCTGGTAGTATGTAACCAAATCGTGGCCAATTGCTATAACTCATTGCTGGGAAGTTGGCACTCAAACAAGTATGCACAGTCTGCTCTTATGCTTGATGGAATTCCATTTTCTGCCTGCGTTGTCTAAAGCTAAAACAAGAGTTTGCCAGGCTTCTAAGGAAGGAACCCTTGTACAAATCCTTGGCTTCTTTTTTTATTTTTTTATTTTTTATCGAATGAGTTTGTGTCAATCGTGCTTGTCAGCCGTCATCGCTTGCTGCTTTGGTGACGAGAATGAATGAATGTGGTGACAAGACTTTGGTAGCTAGGGATTTTCTATAGTGAAACTTGCCATGTTCAGTCCCTGAATCCCACTTCGTGAAGGTTTAGGATTTAGGGTTTAAAGAGAAAAAGAAAGAGAAAGAATAAGAGAAGAATTAGGTGTAGGGTTTTGTACCTCAATCTCTTTCACCTTTAAGTATTTATATTAAATAATAAAAAGTATAAATTACAAGAATACCCCCGAGACATAAATTAGAAAAGTAAAATAATAAAATAACTATTCTAACAAAACCCAAATAGCAGCAACTTCCATACCTTTTTCCTCCTCCTCCCCACTCTAAGCTCTGTCTAAGAGTAGATAAAATTAGTTACAAAACTCCAAACTTACTAAAAGTCGTCTCACAAAGCCCTCTAGTTGCCAAGGAATGTATGAGAAGATGGTTAAGTGATTCCCCATATTCCTTGCACATACAGCACTAGCTAACATGAACTTGCCTCCTAATTAAGTCATTAGTGGTAAGAATTTTACCATAAGCCACAACAAAGAGAAGACAACCCTAAATGGCGAATTAAACTCGCAAATACGAAGGAAACTCATGGATTATCTACACAACCTTCGTAAATTAATTTCACTACAAACCTTCCTAACCATAATCATCTCCAACTAAAAGTATTTTCACCATCATCAATACATGAAACAAAAATTAATTATCCCATCCCCAAAATGATCAACCAATTTTTGTACTTCCAAATCATTAACTCTATGAATGCAAGACTTGCCAGCCGTCATCGCTTGTTGCTTTGGTGATCCGAATGAACGAACCCATGATTTTATTAAGTAATTTTGTTAATCAAGACATCCATTTCGCCTAGCCATTTCCACACATACCATCTGGTCCTAAAATCTTACCTGATTTCATTCTCTTCATTGTAGTTTCTACTTCAAACTTTTTAATTCTGCGATAGAACTTATATTCTTTAATTTCATCCGAGTTATCAGATTCTTGTCCTTCAAATCTTTCCACATATTTTTTGTTTAATAATTTCTCAAAATAAGTTTTTCACCTTTCCTTAATTTCTTCATTCTTCACTAACACACTTGAATCTTTTCTTTTTATACATTTAACTAGAGTAAGATCTCTTGTTTTTCTTTCTCTCTACTTAGCGAGTTTATAGATGTTCTTTTCTCCCTCTTACTATCTAATCTAGTATAAAAATCATTATAAGCTTTCAATTTAGCATCTCTACTGATTCCCTTAACATTCTTACAAGCTTGTTTATAACTCCTAAAATTGTCTTTATTTCTATCATTTTGCCACTTTTTAAAACATTCTTTCCTTACTTTTATTATGGGTTGGACCTTGTCATTCCACCATCAAGTTTCCTTAGTTATAGGGCATTTTTCTTTTGACTCTCCAAGGACTTCTTTTGATAACTTTTTAATATATTCTGCCATTGTACTCCAAATAGTATTAGTATTTTCTTCTAAATTTCACCTTACTTCTTTACACATTTTGGTCCTTAAAAATCTTTAATTTTTTACATTTAAGATTCCACCATCTAGTTCATGGGATTCTAATATCTCATCGCCTTATGTTGCCCCTTAATGTGAATATCTAATACCATAATTCTATGTTGTGATGCTAAGCTCTCTCCAAGAATGACCTTGCAATCTTTACATATTAGGCGGTTTATGTTCCCCGTAAAGAAATAATCTATTTGACTTTTATGAAACCCATTCTTAAAGGTTATAAGTGTTCTTCTCTCTTTTTAAAAAAAGTGTTGGTTAATATAAGATCAAATGCTATTGCAAAATCTTAGATCCTCTCTCTGATCTCATTTCGATTACCAAAATCAAATCCTTCATGAACCTTCTCATATCCTTGTCTTTTGTTTCCTACGGGCTCATTGAAATCTCTACCTATAATTATTTTCTCTCCTACTGGTATTTCTTGAATTATTTCATCCATTTGATTCCAAAATTTCCCTTTAGTATGGTCATCTAACCCTACTGCATAAGCACTAATCACATTAACTATGATTTTTCCAATTACAAGTTTAATTAGAATTATCCTATTTTTATTTTACATGACTGTTACTGTATTATCTTGAAGGTGTTTAGCTATTATTATTTCTACACCAATTATGTGTTTATCTTTTCCAGTATAATAGACTTTATACTCTATATTATCTATTTCTTTTGATTTATTCCCTATTCATTTAGAATCTTGTAAACGCGCTACACTAATTTTTCTTCTAATCATAGTATCAACTAATTCCATTGTTTTACTTGTTAAAATTTATGTATTCTAAGTTGTTAATCTAAGCCTAGGTCCTGAGCTAACTTTTTGCCCATGCCCGTCCAGGGATGCGTAGGAATCCTAGCTCATTTTTCACCACACTCGGGCACCAATGTGGTTCCCTTTGCCCATTTCTTGAAATGGCCGAAGGCAGGTGCAATGCGTTGCTTAAGGGGGATGTCCTAGCATTGACACGCACATTTTTTGGATTTATGTTCATAGAGATCTGATGGGTTTTTTGATATGCTTGCTGTCAGCTACTTAACGCACTACCTTTCTCATTTTTTCGGGCTTGGGACCGGTTATATAACAGATAATACTTTAAATACTACACAGACAGAGTTAATACATCAAAAGGATATTGAAACAAAATTCTTGGAGAGTCGAAGGTGAAATGCTCTATAATTAAGGAAACTTAATGGTGGAATGATGAGGTCCAAGTTATAGTAAAAGTAAAGAATGAATGCTTTAAAATGTGGTAAAGGGATAGAAATGAGAACAATTTTAAGAGCTATAAACAAGCTTGTAAGAACGTTAACAGAACCGTTATAGATACTAAATTGAAAGCTTATGATGATTTTTATTCTAGATTAGACAGTAAAGAGGGAGAAAATAATATCTATAAACTCGCTAAGTAGAGAGAAAAGAGAATAAGTGAACTTACTCAAGTTAAATATCTAAAAAGTGAGGATTTAAGAGTGTTAGTGAAGGATGAGGAAATTAAGGGGAGATGAAAAATCTATTTTGAGAAATTATTAAACTAAAAACATAGTAAAAAGATTGGGAGGAGAGCAATCTGATAACTCGGATGAAACTAGAGAATAGATGTTCTATTGCTGAATAAGAAAGTTTGAAGTGGAAACTACAATGAAGAAAATAAAATCATGTAAGATTTTAGGACCAGATAGTATCTCTGTGGAGGTCTAAATTACCTACTGTGTTTACTGCCTTTTATAATGAAGTTCACACTCAATTTGGCACAACTATGAAAATCCTCCGTAGTGATAATGGAGGTGAGTACGTTGGTGGCTTGTTGGGTTCATACTTGCGTACACATGGAATTATTCACCAGACATCATGCCCTGACACACCTCAGCATAATGGGGTGGCTGAGAAAAAGAATAGACATCTCTTGAAAACTACACATGCCTTGATATTTCAGATGCGGGTTCCCAAAGTATTATGGGGTGAAGCTGTGATGATTGCTTGTTATTTGATTAATCGATTGCCTTCCTCTGTCCTACATGGTGCCACACCCTTGCCAGTGTTACTATCTCAGCAGATTCCTTTCTCCTTACCACTCAAGATCTTTGGGTGTATTTGCTATGTGAGAGATACCAGCCCGCATGTGACAAAGTTGGATGCTCGCGCACTAAAATGTGCCTTCATGGGATATCCTAAAACCCAGAAAGGATATCGGTGTTATAGTCCTGACTTGCAACGATTTATTGTTTCTTGAGATGTAGTGTTTGTTGAATCTACTCCATTCTATGGATCGGTCACTACACCTTTCTCCTGTGTGGATGATGGTTTAGATCAAATTCTGCTGTATCAATCCTCCCATGATTTACCAATGGCATCTTCACCCATGGCCAGTCCTCCGGTTGATCTTCTCGAGGAATCTCCACCTGCTGCATCCGAGGAACCTATCATTTCCTCATCCTCTGACTCCTCAGTATCACCAGGCTCCACCACCTCTCCTCTACTCGAGTCAGTATCTCCTCAGCCAGATCCAACCTCTGATCAGGTAAGTGACCCTCCTATTGCTTTACGCAAATCTTATCGTTGTTGTAGAGATCATCCCTTATATACTACATCCTATCGTGGTTTACCTGCTACTGTCTAGAAGGGTATTACTACCCTTGATCAGCATCATTTACCTTGCTCTGTTGTAGATGTTCTTTCTCATCCAGGTTGGCGCCAGGCTATGGTTGAAGAAATGAATGCTCTTGAGGCTAATAATACGTGAGACCTGGTAAGTCTTCCTCCTAGGAAGACTGCGATTGGCTGTAAGTGGGTCTATGCAGTCAAACTTCATTCTGATGGCACTCCTGAGCGCCTGAAGGCTCGGTTAGTGGCCAAGGGCTATGCTCAGACCTATAGCCTTGACTATTTTAATACATTTTCTCCTGTTGCGAAGATGGCCTCCGTTCGTTTGTTCTTATCACTGGCAGCATCCCATAAGTGGCCCTTATATCAACTCGATGTGAAGAATGCCTTACTTCATGGTGATTTGGAGAAAGAGGTTTATATGGAGCAACCACCCGGCTTTGTTGTTTAGGGGGGTCCCCTAATCAAGTATGTCGATTAAAACGCTCCTTATATGGTCTGAAGCAGTCTCCTAGGGCCTGGTTTGGTCGTATCAGTTCTGTAGTACAGGAGTTTGGTCTTCAGCAATCAGCGAAGGATCATACTGTATTCTTTCGTCATACCTCAACTGGATGCATATTACTGGTAGTGACAATAGAGGAATTGCTGAGCTTAAATCATTCCTGGGCACCAAGTTTCAGACGAAAAATCTTGGTGAACTTCAGTATTTCTTGGGCATTGAAGTAATCCAAAATAAAAAAAGTGTGTTCATTTCTCAGCGAAAGTATGTTCTTGACATTCTAGAGCGTGCAAAATATATGAATACTAAAGGAGTGGACTCGCCGTACAGTGGGACAACTGAATTATCTTACTACGATAACTCGTCCCGATATTGCCTATCCAGTGAGTGTAGTCAGTCAGTTTTTGTCTGATCTCCATGTTCTTCATTGGCAGGCGGTGTTACGCATCCTTCAGTACTTGCACAAAAACCCGGGAAAGGGCATCCAGTTTTCTGATCATGGCCATATGGGCATGGAAGGCTACTCTGACGCAGATTGGGCTGGATGCACTTTTGACAAGAGATCAGCATCTGGTTACTCTATATTTGTTGGTGGCAATTTGGTTTCCTAGAAGAGCAAGAAGTAAATTATGGTATCCAGGTCTAGTGCTGAGGCTGAATATTAGGCTATGACTTTAGCTACTGCCGAAATTATGTGGCTTCAGCAAATTTTGACAGAGTTACACTTCCCTCTTAGAGGATCGACCAGACTTTGGGTTGATAATACATTTACTATCTATATTGCCACTAATCCCGTTTTTCATTAAAGGACGAAGCATATCGAAGTTAATTGCCATTTTATCGGTGAGGAATATTAGAAAAGCATTGTTAACTTTGGCTCTATTCCTACTGGCGAACAGGTGGCAGATATTTTCATGAAGGCGTTACCGGGTTCACGTGTCTCATATTTATGTAACAAGCTGGGAATTGGTTGATATATATGCTCCAGCTTGAGGGGGGTGTTAATAGTAGCTTATTATTATTATTATTACTATTATTATTATTGTGTGTGTGTGGTTACATGGTTGTTATGGTGTTTTTTCTTTCTAATATAAATAAATGTGCTCACCTGTCCAGTTGGATACGGCTCCCTATTATTTTATTTCTTCTAACAAGAAAAGCCTTTTTCGCAGGTTTGTGACTTTTTCGAAAAAAGCTACTATCATTAACAGAGTTTTGGTACCTCTGGTTCTAGGTACAGGTAGGACTGATTGCAATTGATTCTTTCTTCTTTTTGTCTTTCTCTCTTGCTGCTCTTCTTGCTTATGCTTTTGCCCGATCAACACCCTTTCCTTAGTTACTACGATTCTACCGGCCATGAGCCTAAGAAGGGGCAGACACCATAGGGGCCCGGACCTTTTGGGTTATAGACCATAGTTAGATATACACATTCCTCTTTTGATCCATCTTGCATCCTACCCTCACCTGTGCTCATAGTCAAAAGAAGAATGAGAAATCGGTACACTAGATCCATTAAGCAATTAGACATTGATCAACAAAAGTCATGGAAGACAAGAAGAGAGAAAGTGAGCAAAGCATGTGATCGATGGCACCCCTATCCTATCCAAATCCAAGGTACTGATGAATGAACTGAAGCGAGACTAAGTGAAGTACCCGGAAGTGCAGTATTGGGTTAAGAAAAACCTACTTGATTAATGTTGACAAAGTACGGACGGATGAATGGCCTAGGAAAATAAAGGCACTCGCCTTGACTCAAAAGTCACAGGAGGTGGAAGAAGGTGAGAGTTAGCAACCTCAAGACAAGGCGAGATTGGCAGTAATGACTAGAAGGCAATGACATTAATTGAACTTGTCAATTGTTCTGTTGTTGTGTGTAATAAATGAGCTAGCCTTTATATAAGCCGAACCAAGGAAGGGAGACAGCTTGCATGTACCACGTGGCTGGTCTCCCTTGGTTCAACTTCTCTGAGGTTTGACCTCTCTGTCACCTAGTGACCTGTTACCCGTATCAGGGGTAGTTGCGATATGTCAACATCACAAGGTGGTTAAAACGGCAGGGTGACAGAATGGTCAGGCCCCTCTTTATCCCGAGGTGGTCAAGGTGGAGACAATTTCATAGTTCGGCTAAGCAATCTTGACGACCCTAACTCTAGCCTCCAATCCACTTATCCTCCTGGTGGTCCCGAGGTAATCCGGGTCCTACTCCCAGCTTCAGATTAACGTATATTGGATCTTATAACTTTGGCGCCTTAGAGGTTGTACCTTTGGCGCATTGGAGGTTGTACCTTTGGCGCCTTAGTGGAGTGAAGTAGGTGGTATGATACCATTCTAATATAGGTTACCCACAATTAGCAAGGGAATGAGAACTCTTAAGCAAATCAAGGAGCTACTTGCATTGTGCTTGTGTAAATGGGAATTGAGATTGGAGGCTTTTTTTCTCACTTCACGTGAAGAAGCTACTTGAGAAGCTGCGGACTGATTTCCTCCTAAAGTAAACGATGACCAGGAGGATAAGCATGAATCTTCCAAAAATTTTCATTTGTGTGGCCAATCCATCTACAGTTGTCACATGTGGGTCGATCATCTTTGAGTGGTTCCTTCTTCTTTTGAAAATGTAAATCCTTCTCGTGAATTTATATTACTCTTAATTCCACTCTTGGCCATAAAGGCAACCGAATCGGGTAGTTGTGAGGGCTTCTTTGCAGCCACTTCTCATTAACCTTTTTCTTACAAGACAAGAGAGAAAAGTCAATCCCTCAACTCAAATCCGGCAATGGATCCATCAAAAGGATATAACCATGTACAACCGCATATGAATCATTGAGTCCCATTAGAAAGTTCATAACCTGATCCTGCTGCATAGACTCAAAGATTTCACTACACTACAAATACATATTGATATAGGACGAGAGTGATTGAGTTCATCCCATAGTGATTTTAACTCGTTGAAAGATGTGGTAATTGATTTTGACTCTTGTTGAAGATTCGAGATGTCTCTTTGAATCTGAGCAATGAGCATTTAGTTGAGAATGAGATCCCACTAAGAAAAGAATCACCGCAATCTCTTTAGAAATGGAATTGAGAGGCCATGAAAAAAGAATGGTATTGCAGCCTTTCTAAAGTAAAGAACTTGGATAAGAAGGATCGACAGGTCTCTTATTAATAGTCTTGTCAAGAAAAGCTATTTTCTTCTTATAGCTGTGAGAGACATTATCATGGACTGGCTCCATCTAATCTAGTTCTCGCTGGTGAGCAACTGAGAAAGAAGCGCAAGACCCAAATGATCCAAATAATGCAGAAAAAAGGGATCAATCTATCTTCAGGCATACCTGATGCTGGGATGTCGCTTGAGTTCTTTGCTGTCATGATTGTGACAGAAAAGAAAAGGCGGAAAATCAAATTCCCAAAAAGCTTCTTGCTTTGATGCCATGTGCAAACAAATGCAGAATGCATTTCCAGTAATGGGTGAGAAAGCAAATCAAGATCAAGTGAATACGCAAAAATTGGGGTCGGCTACATGAATCATTTTATGTAATTCTACTCAGTTAAAGAACATATGTTCAGTTAATTTTAATAATTTCATATTTTTCTTAATACGACATCCCACGTCCATTTAGGTATACCATTTCTCCTAGTGTTTTCATTACCCGTGATCCTATCGCTTTTCCTTGCTACTGCATTAATTAGTCTACGTTATATGTGTCAAAACCACTTTAATCTATTTTCTCACAATTTGTCCTCAATTGGTACGACTCCTACCATTCAAGGAATCTTTTCATTCTTAATTTTACCTTTTCTAGTCTTACCAAACATCCACCATAACTTTCTCATTTCAACAACACTAATGTGATCATTCTTAGTAACCCAACATAATGTCCCATATAGAATCGCTCGTCTAATAACTGTCATATAAAATTCTCCTTTTAATCTTGTAGGTATCCGTTGATCATATAGAACGTTGCAAGCACCTTTCCACTTGAACCAACCAACTTTGATTATATAGGTTACATCATTTGCAATCTCTTCATCTTTGTTAATAATCGAACCTAGATAACGGAAATATTCACTCTTAGGTATCTCTTAGTGTTGAATCTTTACTTTTTCACGATTAATATTTTTATTACTATTGAAATTATATTTCATATATTCATTTTTATTCATACTTACTCGAAACACTTTTGACTGCAATACTTCTCTCCACATTTCTAACTTAGTGTTAACTCCACGCCTAGTCTCATCCACTAAGACAATATCATTAGTGAACAATATACACGATGAAATGTCATTCTAAATGTGTATAGTCAATTCATCCATAACTAAGGTAAAGAGATTAGGACTCAAAACTGATCTTTGGTGTAATCTTACTGTAATCGGGAATTCACTTGTTTCTCTTGAGGATGATCTAATTGTCATGGCGACCTCATCATACATGTCTCTTATCACATTAATGTACCCATTTGTCACTCCATTTTTCTCCAATGTCTACTATATGATATCTCTAGCCACTCTATCATAGGCATGTCTATAAAAATCATATGAAGTTCTCTCTTCTTTTCTCTACACTTCTCTATTAATCTCCTCAGTAAGTGGGCTGCTTCCATAGTTGATCTACCATGCATAAAACTAAACTAATTATATGACGTTATTGTTAACCTTAAGATGATGTTCAATCATTCTTTCTCATAACTTCATCACACGACTCATTAACTTAATACCTCTATAGTTGTTACAATTTTCAATATCCCTTTTATTTTTATATATAGGCATTAGAATACTTTTTTTCCACTCTTTAGGCATTTTTCTAATCATTGTAATTTTATTAAATAACTTTGTTAACCAAGACAGTCCCACTTCGCCTAGGCATTTTAAGTAATTCCAGAATAGTCATCGACAAAAATCACAAAATACCGAAAACCAAATAAAGAAGTGACAGGACACGGGCCCCAGATATCTGAGTGGACTAAAGAGAAAGGACTCATGATTCTATTATCTTTTTTGGACACATACGACACACGCAGATGCTTAGCAAATCTACACGACTCACATTCTAACTGAGTAACCTGACTGGAATTGGGACATAGTTTCTTCAAATTTGGCAAGGAGGGATGACCCAGCTGACAATGCATATCCAATATATGAGATGATCGCCCGGAGCATGCAATATCCAAAGTCTCATCCAGCACATATAGGCCATCTACCACCCATCCTCTACTAATAATATTCCTCAAAACTAGATCCTGAAAAACACAATGATCAGGAAAGAAAGTTACTGAACAGTTCAGATCCCTGGTAATACGACTCACAAATAGTAAGTTAAACGAATTAGCAGGAGTATGTAAAACATCAGAGAGTGTAATGGATGGAGATAGAGTAGCTACTTTCTGCCTTTCACCTCCAAAGTTCCTCTATTGGCAACAATTACCCCACTGTATTCAAAGGTCAACTGATAAGATGAAAAAGTACTTGTGGAGTGGGTTATATGGGCAGAAGCGCCCGAATCTATCACCCATGATTTGGGGTTGGCCATATATGCAGCTGGGCTACCTATAATTGTAGCGGATGGAGTATCAGATGTGTTCCCAATCCGCATCTGAATGAACTGATCATATTCTTCCTGTGTCATATCGATAATTCGCCGCTCAGAAGAAGGGGGCGGAGCATCATACTCGGTCACGGCATTGGCCACAGAGGATGTAGGACTCCTATATAGCTTCTAACACGAGTTCTGTAAGTGTCCCTGTTCTCCACAATAGTAGCAGGACCTGGTGTCACGTCCACCTCGACCTCTGCCTCGTCCCTTATCACGGCCTCTACCCCCTCGGCCTCCACCACTTCTGTCGCCATCACGACCTCTACCACGAAAACCACCTCTACTCCCACCACGAAATGCCCCTAGGGCTGCATGGTTACTAGGATCAATAGTAGTACCGCGAGGCTCGTCTCTACTAATGGCTCGACTCATCCGTTGGAAGACCTCAGATAAAGATGGAATGTCAGACCCAGCCAAAATCTGAGAACGTGCGGAGTTGAGTTGCTGGTTTACCCCAGCTAGAAAGCAAACTACTAAAAATTGCATTATTTGCTCGCAGAAAACCTCATCGATTGGTAAAAGGTACCAACGTATCATACTCATCTGCCAATACCTTGAACTCTGCGAAATAATCTGAGAAAGAGCGATCTCCCTGTTATATCCGAAAAATACTCCACTGCACATCATATAACCGGGACAGGTCCTTAGTCGAGGCAAATGTCTCATCGAGGATGGCCCATACCTCTCGAACAGTCGTCATCTCGCTTCCATCGCTTATACTCATCAGATTCATTCTCTGGAGAATCTTCAAACAAATGGTCTTCCTTTTCCATACCTTCAACTGTAAGTAAAACTTTCTTCTTCAATAATACATATGTTTGCGGTAGAGTCAACTTTGAATCCACCAATCGTGTGAATGACGAAAACACATCCGTGATTTCTCTTTGTCGATCAGTTCCTCCTTGTTGATAAGTTCTCACTGGAGAATCCTAAACTCTTGTAGAACTTTCAGTCGACATCACAATATCTCAATGGCAAAATGCAAGGAATCACGAGCAAGCACACCAACAATCAATAGAACGCACCCATACTTTCAATCAGTCATAGATGGACTGCGAATCACACCTTCAACTCATCTTCATAAAATACAAACACTGTGGTAGTCCTTAGACCCTCAAACCAGCAGTTAGGGTTCCCTTTTGGCTGTCAGAACAAGGAGAGGAAGAAACAGAGACTTGGATAGCCCTTACACCAGTCAACTAGCACAGAGGAAGGAACCGAGAGAAGATAGGATTTCCAGGGATGCAGGCGGTTGGACTAGAAGAGAGGAGAGAGACTGGCGGCACTGGAAAGAGGGAGAATAGAGGCCGTCGGTGCTGGAAGTAGGTAGAATAGGAGTTGTCGGCACCGGAAAGAGAGCAGAGGTCGCCGGCGCTGGAAAGAGGGAGAAACAAGGTCGCCGGCATTGGAGGGAGGCTGTCGAGGGCTGTGGAAGGGTTGTCGGTGGTCAATGAAGGGTGAAAGTGGTTTCGTTGGTCGTCGGTGGCTGGGGAAGGGTCGTTGGGGTTTGACGATGGACGATGTTGGTGGTCGGCGCTGGTTTGGTGGTCGACGAGGATTGTGGAAGGGTTGAAGATGGTCGAAGAGGGGCAATGGTGGATTTCGGCGCTGGTTTGGTGGTCGGCGAGGACTGTGGAAGGGTTAAAGATGGTCGGCGTTGGTTTGGTTTGCGTGGTTGTGCGACAGAGTTGCTAGAAGGGTTCAGTGGTGTGGCTAGGGTTTCGACATGAAGCTGTCGGCAATGGAGGCTAGGGTTTGGAGGCTGGAAGAGGCTAGGGTTTCATGGTAACTCTGATACCATGCTAGAAGAAATAAAATAATAGGGAGTCTTATTCAACTGGATAGATGAGCACATTTATTTATATTAGAATAAGAAAATACCATAACAACCATGTAACTACACATAATAATAATAATAATAATAAGAATAATAAGCTACTATTAACACTTCTTGTGCCATCTATGCACCTGATGGCCTCTGTATCAGTTTTGCGATCGTACTCCCCAGGGTTCACCACAGTCATGAAGAAGAGCGGCATACTGGAAAGGAAGCCCTTCAGAAGGTTATAGGAGAGGCCCCCTAAAGTGAACACGCTTTGCTGAGAGAGAAAGAAAGAAGAACAATTGGAAAAATCATCCTTCTATCTCTCAAATAAAAAAAAGGGTATCTCCTCAGGCAAGGCCAAAATGAGTGTCACTAAAGAAAATGATTACTGCTAAGGGTAACATTCATTTTAAAAATCTGTAAACAGGAAACGACACTGTTTAACCGCAAAAAAAGTTTTCTTAAGAAAAACGAAGACAAAAGGATTCCTCTCTCGGGCGTTATTGAATGAAAGAGCCGTCCTCACCTGTAGGAGCGAGATTAAGAGAGAGAAAATGTGAGCCCACTGCTGCCCCCCATGGAAATAAAAAGAAAAAGGTGTTCAAAGGTTGGGTTGGGGTTTCCAAGACAATAGGGGCCAAAAAGATAGAGTTCGACTGTAAGGGGGGGGGGGGGGGGGG
>JAOTRH010000026.1:11859089-11941546 GCA_034768845.1 Heliamphora exappendiculata | reverse complement strand
GGGGGGGCTTTCTTACTACCGAATAAGTATTACTATTATATGGGAGTTTGAAACGCCCTATACATGAGGCCTTTCTAGTGCTAAACGACTCAGTCGATAAGAACCTACCTTTGCACACCTCTGTTGTTGAGACCTCACTCTTTGTCAATGAAAGAGTGAGTATGAAAGAAAGGGTGCAGTTTCTTTTTCGATCTCTTAGAAGAGAGATGCGGCTATAGATCTTGTCGAAATCCAAGAAAGTGAGCACTAAAAGAAGAGTGGACAAGAGGAAAAAAGAGGGGAGGTAGACCTCGTAATGTCCTTTTCTGGCTTCTCCTATCTTGGAAGACCGTTGAGAAAAGCTTCTACGACAGATCCGATTAGTCGGTAGGGTAAGGCGATGATATACCGAAGAATACCGTTGTCCATTTGCCGAATGGGTCGACGTTCCTGAAGAACTGCTCACTGCCCTTACGGATTGGACCGAATCCCTAGCAAGTAGACCTGGAAAAGCTTCAAAGATCTTGCGCCAATAAGACCACCAAAAGCTTCTTACTGACTAATGAAAGCGAAGACCAGGCTTCCTAAAGAGAACCGGTTCTGAAAGAGGGAACGACCTATTGATTGGGATAAAGGCTTAGTTTGGTTTGGTATGAGTTGCGACTCTTTGATGCCTTTTTATATAAAAGGATGGTTATACAAGGAACTCATTATTTCTTTTTTGATAATTTTTCTATACCATAATGTTGCTTATTTTGTTTAAGCTGTGGTTTTTCTCCCTTCTTCTCCTTCACACTTTTGGGGGGTGGTTTCAGGTTGTACTAAAGGAAAGCTTAGTTCTTACATTGTTCAGAGATGAGGTGAGCTCTAGCACTTATTCTAAACTTAATGTTTACTGAGCTAGTTGACCATTGATGCATATTAAAGGCACTTACCAGCTAATCATTTTTATACACTGAATGCGCAGTATATACTATTACATGAGGACTATCAGTTATATGTGTTACCACGGATATTGGAGTCAAAGAAGATGGCAAAATCTGGACGTACAAAGCAAAAAGAAGCAGACCTGGAGTACAGTGTTGCAAAACAGGTTGAGAAAATGATAAGGTATTACCTCCAAAAAGGTGTTAACTTTGAAAGTTATGTACTTGGGAAAAGATTTTGCACAGCAAGAAAGAAATAACAATCTGTTTAAGGGGTTTAACAAATTTGCAAGATTCTTTGTTGCTGTAAAAAAAATTGGGGGCAGTTGGCGATCTTTTTCCTAAATTGTTGTTTAAGGTTATTAAGTCATAATTTGTTATCACACAGACCAAAGCTCCTGGACTTTCCTTGAGACGTGCTAGGAATGGGGAAATCATTGTTAACTGCCATTTTTAACTCACGCATAATATTGGTCAATACTTTAAGCAGCCATTTTGGTTAGTAGTAATGTTGCAATTGCTCGTAAACTGATTATAAGTATGTAACACAATTGTCCAGAGGGACCAAACAGAAACATGTGTGATATCTTCTGAAATCTTGATACATTAAGATCAGAAGTTGGATAGTGTCGGGTTATATCCAATGTTCCAATCAACATATAGGGTGAAGTACTTTTTGCGATAAACTGGAGATATTACTCATCCTAAAACTCGGCATTTGTTGCTTTAAATTTGCTAAAAGTTTTCCTTTCATCTTTGAAGTGGAAGTTTGATTATTATGGGGCTTTTTATCAGCTATTTGTTTTTTGTTTAGGGGGAACCTCACATTGTTTTTTAGGACATATGGGAGGTCTCTACTGATGTATGATAGACATAGTACTAGAGATGGAGCTTTTGTTAATCAAAGAGCCTTCTTGTCAAATTTTGTAGATGGGCGAACTTTACAGTTTCTACTGATGTATGATATAATGATAGGCACAGTAGTAGATGGGGAACTTTTCATAGTCAGAGAGCCTTCTTGTCAAATTTTGTAGATGGGCGAACTTTACAATTGTAGAGATCTCCATCACCTATGGATGGTAATGTGAGGGCCAATTGTACATTTTCATTTCAAGAATTCTAGAGTTAGCATTGTCTTGCTTCTTCTTGTTTTCCCCTTAAAAAAGGGATACCAAAGTTAGGTTCTTTATAAGAGTCAGGTTCTTTACAAGATGGATACTAGGCTCTGTGTGTAACTGTAAAATGGTGTTGCAAACTCGTTACGAATCACGACTAGGGAGTATGTTCGCAAGGATGAAACTCAAAGGAATTAACGTTCCCCCACAGGCACTAGAGCTTGTGATTTAATTCATTGCAAATTGAAGAACCTTACCAGGGCTTCACCTTCTGCTGATCCTCTTGAAAGCGAATGATGCCTTTGAGGATCAGGCATATAGAGGGTACATGAGGCATAGAGGGTATATGATTTTCATCAGCTTGTGCCTTAATGTGTATAGCTAAGTCTTGGAACAAGCGCATCCATTATGTTTTGCTGCCATCCTTGAGTTTGTAATGCAGTCCCATGCCTACTTATTTTATATCATTTTTCACAAGCACTAGAGCTTGTGATTGCAAATTGAAGAACCTTACCAGGGCTTCACCTTCTGCTGATCCTCTGGAAAGCGAATGGTGCCTTAGAGGATCAGGCATAGAGGGTACATGATTTTCACCAGCTTGTGCCTTAATGTGTATGGCTAAGTCTTGCAACGAGCGCATCCATTATGTTTTGCTGCCATCCTTGAGTTTGTAATGCAGCCCCATGCCTACTTATTTGATATCATTTTGCACCATCCTATTTCTGTTGCAAATAGATTGGAGAGATTGTAGGGATTGTAGGAGACTTCCTTTGGATAGGTTAGAGTTCTAAATATCAGCCGTTATGTTTCGTATAAGATAATACGTAATGGTTTTTGAAGGTACCGATTTGGTTACACAACAAAATATCCATGATACAACAATTCATAGGCATATTGGCCGATATAGTCAATTGCATATCAGTACCGTATCGATTCGTATAAGCCGATATGCCCATTGCGGTCATTGTTGTACGATAAAACTCACTTGAAGACAAAAATTTGTCAAGCACTTTTTCCACATTTTCTTTCATTCTATACCCTTTTACTTGATTTTTTTTCTCTTCTGTTAATTTCTAATGTCCGTTGTGATTTTTGCATTATTGCACCAACAAATATTAATTTTTGTTTGCTTTATTCTCATGAGTTATTTATTATGGTAGCATCTTAAATCGTAATTTTCTCATACCATACAAACATATCAATTTGTTATTGTCTTATAAGTAATATAAATTCAATATTAGTTTATAAAATATGTTTTAGGTATCAAAATGTTTGTTAAAAACCACTATACAACACATTGTATTTGTTATATAGAAGGTTACATATAATATATTATCAATAAGTTTTATGGCATTCGCTAGTGTTTGAAAAAAAAATTCATGAGTGCGGGCTCCGTTGTCCGTTATACATTGGCCTATACTCTCGACACGTTCCATGTGATCACGACCATTACGCCGGTTGCTACTGCGATTTAAATCCCTGAGAGAGGTGTTGTTGGGGAAGTGTGTAAATATCATTTAATGGACTAGGATAGTGTGTTTACTTGTTCAAAAGGCTTACCTTGAAGTATTCTCGGGGTGGTGCCGTTAATAAAGCTTTGGTAAGTGGTTGTGGAGGTTCCTTTTGGAGGAGTGTGGTGGAAATGAAGTATCATATACTTTTGAGTAATTTTCTTACGGGCAGATAATTGGTGCTTATGGGGTGGGGTGGGATTATGGAAAGGCATCATGAGGGTGTGGGCTTGGGCTGATTTCCCTAAGCGGATCATTATGAAGGTGGATTATGGGAGGTGGATAAGATTATAGCTAACTATTGGTGTGGTTGTAAGCCTCTTAAAGACTGGTTTCGAGATGTGTTATTGTTGGCAACTGATTCTTATATGGCGTGTAGTATTTTTCTTTTGTAGGTATTGTTATTGTGCGGAGTCCTCAATATCAGAATCTTGAAGGATTGGGAAGTTTAGTCCATGGAGGTTTTTTTTTTTTTTTTGGATTTTTTTGAGATGTGTGAAAAACTGAGTTTGAAAAGTCGTTCCAATCTAATCTTTGTCGCAAGCGAAACTGAAGCAAACATACAACGTATCACAAGTAATAACAATAAAGAAACACACAATAAAGACAGGCTCACTATTTTTAAAAACCACGGAACCGGTCACTATAATGAATAGTTACAAATCTCACACACTCGAGTTGATTCCACAACCTAGACGTTTTAAGTTCAACTTGTTGAATTCTCGTTCCCCATTCCTCGCTTGATTGTCACGGCATCGAGTCCTCAATGTCATGCACCGACGAAATCCACCGAAGTTAACTTTACAAATCCACCAGACATATTCAATTATGATGTTTTATTTGAGCTTTGAAGACTTGAGAGGGTTGGTTTTCAATGTATGCAATTTATAACAATATAACCCCCATATGTTTTCTCCTGAGCTCTGCATGCCCTCCTATTTAAAACATGGATGACCCTCAAAACTAAATGACCAACAAATGATTTCTGAAACAACATTGTTACATAGATAGTTTTAATAAGTGGCCGTTACCGTTACGTAACGCCTTTACGTAATGGCTTCGGTGACCACCGTTACGGCCGAAATGAATCGAAACAATACCGCTACGGCCGTTACAGCTTGTGTAATAGGATTTTAGATCGTAAATTTTTTTGATTTCATTTTTTCATCATTAGATCCCACGTTTTCTACTATTTTCAACCTAAAATTATTTGTTGTAGTCTGACAAGCCAAATACTACTTGGGCATTGTGGGATTTGCCTCAAATCTCTTCAATTTTACGACAATCAGCTAATTTTGCTCTTCGTTGTTAACTTTCAACTCTTTAACATGTTCATTCTTTTTTCAATTTTGATGAGTTCCTTAAGATTCATATTTGTTGAAAGCTAAATAATCTGTTTGATTTAAGATCCATATTTTTTGAAGATCCACTATCTATGAATTTGAATTTTTGTGATGCTGTAGGTAGAAAATATAATGTTCAAGTGTTTTTTTTAAAAAAAATTGTTTAAGATTCATGTTTATTTACAGCCCTCCTCCAACAAAATTAAATCTATACAAATTAAATTTTAGAATAGTGAATTCAAAATTAAAATTTAATTAACAAATCAAATATTGTGCTTTAATATATACAATACTTATATAGTTATTAAAAATCTAATGACATTTTAGTTGTGCATTATGAATTTATAATACATAAATTCATTAATTACTATAAAAAAATAATTAAACTGTTAATTTTAACTAGATTATATAGTAAAAAAATTAAGACATACTGAATCATGTTTAGAAAGTAAACAAAATTCATCAAAAAATATTTTAAACTTTAATAAATATATTTATGGAATAAAAAGATGTAAATTAGTTATTTTTTATTGAGTTGTGCAAAAATTAAAAAAATTCACGGCTCCGAGTACCGCTACGGCCGTTACGCCCCGAAACCGCGTTACTGCTACCGTTACCGTTACGCCGACTGCTACCGCTATTTAAAACTACGCATAGAGCAGTCGCTTAGCAGTAACCGACCTTGCGAAAACCACGATCCAGCTTTATTGAGTTGCATGCTCAATGTTTCAGTCACTTATACCAATTCACGAACATAACTCTGAGAAGGAAATACATACCAAACTAGAGTTTTAAAACAAGAAGATTTGGGATTGCCAAACCTAGGGAGGACTATGAAGTCGTAACAATCTCCTCATATGGCAATTTGAGGAAGAAAACTCGTATAAAAAAACAAAATCTAAAGTTTAAGACAGAACATGGAAACATTCTCCACTTGTTTTTTCTTGCAAACAATATTAAACACTCAAAATAGAACATTAAACATTATTATGGGCATAGACACAACAATATAAAAGGAATCTCTGCAGAAGTAAGCATACTCTCTAAAAGCTTTAGTATCAAACATCAAGCAAACGTATCTACTCTCCTCTCCCCCTTTTTTACCCAAATTGAAAGAGACAAGAGAAGATCTAAAACAAGATACTATCTAAAACAAGAGAATCCAAAATAGAGAATATCCATACGAATGACAAATTGCAATAGTAAAGTCAAAATGCCTAGATAACCACTAGACTCTGCACATGAAATTGTGCCTTATCTCGTCGTCAAAACAAAGAGACTAGTTGATCAAATTGGTACAAATGGAGAGCATGTCTTGTTTGTGAGCCTCAACATAGTCATGCATCATATCCTCCAAATGAGCCATCCTTTTCTGTATGGAAGGCTTCCTTTGGATTTGCTGGTGGATTCTCATCCGCATCTGCTCCTATAACATTGTCTCCCTCGCCAACCATCACGTGATCATCACTTTGTGCAAGGGTTCTTTTAGTGTTGGGTTGTTCATAACTACAAGACCAGGAGGGATGGTAATGACTCTACGTGAACAATGAACTGTGAGATAAAAGGACTATAAGGGAGGACGACAGAAGACTTCCTAGAAGGAATCTTCACCATGGAAGAAAGGATCAAAGTCGGAAGGTCCATTTGTAGCATACGACTAATCACAAAAAAAAACATGACTTCTTTTTTATTTAATCAGATCCATGACCACGAGGATCTATGTTGACACTAACTATGATGTTGAGAAGACGATACAGAGTGGTTAGCTCATTTTGAAAATTAAGATCGTCTAACCAAGTTCGTTGATGACCACACAGAACCGAGGCAATATTCGAAAAGGAATGTAAAGGTTTGGAAGGGAGCGAGCGATAGTCTCGAATCAATGGTCTAACAATCTCCATGTATGTGGTTAGCACGTTTGCATCAATATCAAGCAAAACACCATAAACAAAAGTTTTAAATTTGAGATTCTGAATACCAACATCAAACATATTCGAGTAAAATTCACTTACCAGGTCAACCAACACATCCCCTTCGGCATGAAGGCACCTAGTCCAATGAAGACTCTCAAACCAGTGGGGAATGGGGATGTCCTAAAAGTCATTTAGGATAACATTTCACTCAATTCAAAGGGGATGATGGGCAAACAATGTATTCTACCTCTCTTCTCCGTCAGTGGACAAAATTGGGTTTGATCAAATGGTGTAGGATAAGAAGAGGAGGCATGTGGTGCGGTTCATCGGCATGGAGGCATGGACCTAGGGGTACACAATAGCGAAAAAATAAAGTCTGGAAGAACCAAACATCATAGGAGAAAATTTTATGATATGCACAAAACCTATAACCAGGGGAAAAAGATCTCTATCTAAGAATAACTTGAACACACGTGTAGCAGAGAATCTCTAAGAAAATATTTTTTATCCAAGCTAAACTTTGAACTTATAATAGTTAGAAAAAATTAATTTGGTAATTGTGGATTACCTTAAATTAGAGATAGCCATTTATTTATAATAACAAAGTAGGGTTACACAAAGAAGGGAAAGACTAAATTAAAGGCCAAAAAATAGGCAAAAGATAAAACCATAAATCATGGTATTCTAATTTCCTAATTTGTATTATTTTCAACACTCCTCCTCAAGTTGGAGCAAAGATGTTAATCAAATCCAACTTGACAATTGAAGACTTCAGCAATGATGGCCCCACTGACTTAGTGAATATGTTCGCAATCCCTTTAGATGAAGGGACAAATGAGGGGATTAAAGTGCCTGATCGAACTTTTCCCGAATAAAGTGAATGTTCACTTCTATATGCTTGGACCGTTCATGAAGAACTGAATCTAAGGCAAGCATAATGGCAAATTTTTTGTCAAAAAATAATTTAGATGATTCTTCTTCCACAAAGCCTAACTCAGCAAGAATAAACGAAGCTAAAGTATTTCACAAGTGCCCTTAGCTATAGCCCGATAGATTGCATGCCAGTCTTAGAACCACATAATCAGAACCAGTGAAGTATTAAAATCCAGATTGAATACCAATAGAGAAGAATAAACTAGGATTAGAACATTTTTAAGATACCTCACGATACGAAAGACTGCATCCATATAAGCCTTACGAGGAGCGTGCATAAATTGATTGATCCCACTTATTGCAAATGTTAAGTCCGGCCCAATATTAGTTAAGTAAATCAAATGACCAGCCAAACATTGATATGTATATAGATTAGAAAGTAACCCTCTAGATTCAGATGAAAGTTTAAAATTTGGATCCATAGGAGTAGAGGCTGTTTTACACCCTAACATGCCAGTGTCTTGAAAGAGATCAAGGATGTGCTTTCTCTGAGAGAGAGATATCCCACGACAAGAATAAGCAACCTCAATACTGAGAAAATACTTGAGAAGACCCAAATCCTTAATATCAAAAGCTCTGCTAAGATCTCTTGTTTTACTTGAGCAATACCTGATGCATCATCTCCAGTAAGAATATTGTCATCAACGTACACTAATAAAATGATACAACAACCATTAGGATGTCGACGAATAAAATAGGTGCGATCTGAGTGACATTGGACAAAGTTTATAGATAAGATAACATTACTGAAATGACTAAACCACACCCTTAGTGACTGCATCAATACATAAAGGAACTTGCACATGCGACATACCTTCCTAGCATACTCCTCCCTTGGAGCCCAAAGGAGGATCTATGTAAGTGGTTTCAAGTAAATCCCCATGAAGAAAGGTATTTTTGACATCTAGTTGGTAAAAAGCCCAAGAATGAGAAGCTGCTCAGTACATAAGAAGATGAACAATAGTCAACTTAGCAACAGGGGCAAATGTAACACTAAGATCTTTGCCGGGAACCGGTATAAAGCCTTTGGCCATGAGGTGAACCTTATACCGATCCACATAACCATACGCTAAATAGTTCACACTAAAGGCCCACTTACACCCTATAGTCTTCTTATCAAAGGGCGAATGCGCAAGATTCCATTTACGATTAGTTTCCAAGGCTTGCATCTCGGTTTGCATGATGGTGACCCACTTAGGATTCTAGAGAGTTTTAGATAAAGACTAGGGAATAAGCACACACGCAATCTTGTAAAGAAAAGTGCGATAGAAATATGAAAGACCATCATAAAAGTATACTTGGACATAGGATGGTTAGTACTGCAAAGCTAACTATAATGGGAAGGAGATTTGTTGTCACAAGAGGGATAACGAGGAGAGGGTAAAGCTGCAGAATCTAAAGGAGAAGAAATATCTGAACTTGGATTCAAAGAGAGATCTGGTAAAGAGGATGAGAACGAGGGCGACGAGAGTACGTTTGCAAAGGAGAGGGGAGGCCCCATGACTAGTTGAGATTAGGGTTTTACCACCGAGATGGAGTTAAAAGTGGGAATAAAGGGATCCACTAATTATAGGAACATATTCCTGTAAAGTAGACGTAGTGCTATAGAAAGGAATATACTCATAAAAAGTGACATTAAGAGAGTGAAACATGTGACAAGACACTGGATCATAGCAACAATAACCTTTGAGCATAGTAAAATAACCAAAAAAACACATCGAACAGATTTATTATCCAGCTTGGTATGAGTGGGGCGACAACGTTGGACGAAGCAAGTACATTCAAATACCCTAGGCAGAAGAGGAAATAAAGTATGATCGTGCTAAAGAGTCCAAAGAGGAGTCGAATCATGTAGAATTCGAGTAGGAGTGTGGTTAATGAGTTAAACTACAATAAGTACAGCCATATGGCAATAAGACTTAGGTTCATGCACCACAAAAGAGGTAACGAACAACATGCATAACATGGCGGTTCTTACGTTTTGTGACACAATTTTGTTCAAGAGTATAAGGACAGGTGAGTTGTTGCAGAATACTTTTTTGATTAAGGTTGGAACGGAAGGCATAAAAAATGTACTCACCACCATTATCAGATCAGATTTAGCGAACAACAGTGTTAAATTGAGTTTTGATCATTTGGATAAATTGAATAAAGATGGGTAACACCTCAGATTTGCTTTTTAGAAACTTTACCCATGTGCATATAGAATGATCATCAATAAAAGTTCCATAATACCAATGCTTAGAAAAAGCAATAATTGTGGAAGGTGCTCATACATTAGAATGAAGAAAATAAAAAACACGAGACACAGTGCGTGCGAGGAATATAACTAGTGTGAGTATGTTTAAAAGTTGACATACTGCACACTGAAATTTATGATCCTTACAAACTTTAATTAACGAAGGAAATAATAAACACAAAGATTGAAAATTTGCATGGCCTAAACGGGCATGCCATAGGTTTAAAGTGTGAAGAGAAAAAAATAGAATGTAGACTGAGGCAAGACTGAAGCTTGAAGACTCGAGGTAGAATATGGTGATGGTGGAGGCTCCCCAAAGTAGTACAACCCATCGCACTTTTATCCCTTACAAAAAATCTTCTTCGAACTCAAGTTCTGGAGTAAACAATGAGTAAGTAAGAAAAAAACAACACAATGAAAATTTTTAACAAGACGACTAACAGCTAAGAGATTAAAGGTAAAATTAGAGACATGAAGAACAGAGGTTAAAGTAATAGTAAGAGAAAGAGACACATCACCCTTATGACGAATATATAAGGTTAAGCCATCAACACAGCAAAGTGTTTGATTAGCCAAAATGGTATTAGAAGAAACAAATGGCAACTCACCAGTCATATGGTCATTGGCTATGAAATACAGAACCCAGGTAGGTTTCTCAAACCGAACATGTAAAGCAATAGGAATAGTTGTGGTAATGGTAGTGGTGGTAGTCAGAGATATGCCCTGAGCCCGAGCAGTAATGGAGTTAAGCTGCTCCTGAAACTGACCAACTTGGGATTGAGACACCTAAAGTCAGAGGAGGAGGGAGGCTTAAAACTTCCAATATTCTCGGCAATAGCAGCAATGCGAGAGGATTTAGAACCAGTGACTCAGTTCCTAGCAAAACTTTGCTTCAATTTTGAGTGAAGTTTGAAGCAACAGGCCTTAGTGTGCCCTACTTTAGCATTATCATAACAGACAACCTTCCTAAACGGGGTACGAGATCTGAAACTAGCAGTAAAGGCTATCTAGTCAATCAGGGCAGGAGATTTTGGGACAGGAGGAGAAGCTGGCTGGATCAGTCGACGCCGATGCTCCTCACCATCAATAGTAGCAAATGCCTCATACAAGGACAGCATGGGAAATGTATTCAAAATCTGAATGCAGAGAGACTCGAATTCAAGTTTCAAACCCATTAAGAATTGATATGTATAGTGATGAGTGAGTCATTTGATTGTATAGAAGCTGCCTCAACAGCTTAACCAGAAAATCACTCAAGGGCTCATATGGCTAACTCTTCCCAACAACACTGTAAGGACTCAAAAAATTCTTCCACAGAGAATCTCAAAGCCTCCCGAATAGTTGTCAAATTGATAATTGAAATTATCTTTTCTCCAATTGTGAATCGTATCGAATCGTGAATCGTAAAGACTCGGTTATAATTTCTATTGGAAATAATATATTTTAAAAAATTAGGATCTCGTTAATAATGGTTTAATTACTAAATCAACATATTAGGAAGTTAGAATTTGATAGATTGTGATTTGATTTGCAAGTTATTTTTTTTCTTTATGTAATCCTTCTTTATCATTATAAATAGATAGCTATACCTCTTTGAAGGTAAGTCAAAATTATTGAATTCTGTTATTCTATTTGGTATCAGAGCCAAAATATGAAGAAGAAAAGAAAAAAAATTGTCTAGAAACCCTAGCCACCGTCACTGCTTTCCCTCACATTTGTCGCGAGTATTCCTTCACCGGTATCGCGAATCTGTCGTTGGTATAACGTCACCATCGAAGTCTTTGCCGCCATCGTTGGTTTTCCCTCACCACCACCACTGCCGCTGGTATTTGTTCACCTCTGCTGGTCTTTTTTTTTTCTTTTCTTCGTAGCCCTCGATGTTTCAGTCAACTAAGTAGGGCTTGAGGCCCCCTACGAATCCGTAAATCTAAGGAGCATGCCGCAACAGAAGGCTTCTCTTCCCCGCCATTGTGGGTTGCGAGTTCCAGATCACTGTGTTTTCTTGGTATTAGTGTATCATTAAAGTCTCAATATATTATATTGTTCGCTCTGACAGTGTACTTTTTGGAGAATTATTACTTTTTTGTTTTTATTCTTATTTTTTAGAGTTACCGATGTTGTTCTGGTAGCATGGTTCTTATTTTTTGGGACTACCGATGTTCCGGTAGCATTGTTCTTGTTTTTGGGGGCTACCGATGTTGTTTCAGTAGTATTATGCTTATTTTTTAGGGCTATTGATGTTTATCCGATAGCATTGTTATTATTTTTGGGGGCTACTGTTGTTGTTCTGGTAACGTTCTAAAATTTAGTTGGTTTTTGAAAACTAAGAAGACATATTTGGAGACCTATCCTAAGCATTCTCAGTGGAACCATTTTTGCTCAAATCTTCAATTGTCAAGTTGGGTTTAATTGATATTTTTGTCTTAGCTTGAGAGAGAGTGTTGGAAATAATATATTTTAAGAAATTAGGATCTCGTTAATTATGGTTTGATTACTAAATCAACATATTAAGAAGTTAGGATTTGATTGATTGTGATTTGATTTGCAAGTTATTTTTTTTCTTTTCTGTAATATTTTTTTATCATTATAAATAGATAGCTATAACTCTTTGAAGGTAAGTTAAAATTATTGAATTATGTTATTTTGCTATTTTTAAAGTACATAAAAAATATATCTAAAATAGTTAAATATTATAGATGCATTATAAATATGAAAAAGTTTAGTCATAAATCAATAAAGAACTTATTTTGAATGATGGGCATATGGTGTATTAGGTAAGACGCTTGCATCTAGGGCAAGAGATGTGGGTCTGAGCTTTATCGTGATCAATGATCCCATGTTACATTATTAATTATTTTATGATTTATAATAATTCGTAAACACATTTTTAGATTTGGGGGCATCCTTTCCAAAATCAATTGGCAATGGGTGGAGAGATTTCTAAATTATATAAATTAAACTTGAATGGCTTAAAAAAGTGATATGGGATGTCTTTAATCCTCTCCCGCACATGTCGCTCAGTTGCATGTGAAGATGATATAAAAAGACACAAAATGAATGAAATAGACACTGAGTAAAAACTTAACTTGCGAAACCACTCCACACAACTTAGATACTAATCATACTATGTTGGAACTTATAGTCATCAAATTCAAAACCAATAACTATGGTAGAGAGACATCTAGAATATATAAATAAGGTTGGGTGGCTTAGAACAGTATGTGGGACAAGTTTCTATAATGTAAAATTATAAATTAGAAGAAATAAGAATAAAAACAAACTTGGTGTTAAATTGATTCCTTAATTTATCGAACCGATACGAATCGTGAATCGTACTGTTCTTACTTTCGCCGATTCACCCCACCGATACGAATCGATTGATAGATGTATCGAACTGAATCGTACGATACGTATCGTGAATTGTACGATTCTGATAATAGAGCGGCTGAGATACATAAGAAATATTTAGATATAAGTAAAAAATGTGGAAATTATTATGCATATATGCATACATTTGTGTCAAAGCAGTCGATAAACAGGAAATAATATCAATGTTCGTGAACATATTGTAGACATGTTCCTCCATAGAATTGAAGAAACAATTCCAGATAGTGCAATTCTTAATATCCCATTGAGCACGCTTAGGATCATCCACGGGTGGTGGCTCTACAGTCTCTAGAAGCCAGTTAGACTTGCCTTTCCCCCATTGTAGAGGGGAAGAGATCAACTCCATGTTGCATAACTTTTCCCATCCAACAATATACTAGTAATACGATGAGCAGGTACATGTTGGGAGAGAGAAGAATCTTATTCATATGACTTAGGCATACTCTTGTCACTTGATTTAGTTAAATTGTTTCGTAAAAATACGGAGCTAACAAAAAATAAAGAATGGACAGAGAAGCGGCAGAACCAAGCACACTGCTACCGAAAAATACTGGTTGCTGCAGACAGGTATGAAGAGCCAAAAAAAAAATAGTTTAGCACAACAAAGTAGAGGTTGTAAGGGGGTTGCTCAGGAGAGCCAACCAGATCCAACGAGCCAGAACGTGATTCACAAATATTAAACGAGGAAGGGAACCAGAGAGTTTGGATGACTTTGCATGAATGAACCAGATTCGACGACTGTGCGTGATTGAACTGAGGAGTTTGGACCAGGGATGACGACAACAACAGGAGACCGACAACAGTGGGAGGTCAACGGCAATTGAAGGTTGACACGGTGGGAGATCGACGACTATATGTGAGTGAACAAGGGAGGTCGACGGCGTTGGCTTTGCAAGCTACTGGTTGCGATCGCAAGGGCGCTTGTTTGCCTTCTTTATTGTTTTTTTTTCTTTGAGGGTTGGAGAATTGGCTCTGATACCAAAAAGAATTCTTTTATTGTGGCTTACCCTAATTTATAGATGGGCATTTATTTATAATAGTAAGGTAGGATTACACAAAGAAGGGAAAGACTTTAAACTAAAGGCCAGAAAATAGGTAAAAGATAAAATCATAAATCATGGGTTCTAATTTCCTAATTTATATTACTTCCAACAGGACATAGCAATAAGAAAATAAAAATCCAATGGAAGAGTAGAACAAAAATCCATAGAGATGTAAAACTTTAACCAACATATAACCGGTGTAGAAGAGGGGAAAAATGTTTTCCAAAGAGTTGCAAGGATTCAACCTACCCATTTCATGTCAGAAATACAATGGATAGAAAAGTGCGGAAAAACTTTAACCAACATATAATCAGTATACAAGAGGGAAAGAAAATATGTAAAGTGGAACCAAAAAAAAAAAGTTACTCTCATAATGTGAATAATAACAAAACAATTACATGTCTCTACAAACTAAACGTATAAACAAACGAGTAGTGAAGAGTAAAAGAAGATAAGAAAAAAAATAAAACCACTTATATTATCATAAACATGCTAAATCCAAGTCCTAGCGCTTGAAAACTAGCAATCCAATTGGTAAAATGGACGAAGAACACACCTAAATGTGAAATCTTGAAGATAACTCAACCATCAGGTGAGCATAAGTTAGGGAGAGCCTTTCCTTAGCACTCTCTCTGTTAAGGCCAGCGCTCGAACGGTCATCACTCTGCTTGAGCAGTCTGTCGGGATGCTTTTAAAAACAGAGCCCAACACTATTTTTGTTCCTATCTCTCTCTCTCTCTCTAAACTTGGCGGTTTTTCATCCAAACCACTCTAGGGCTCCAGATCTCAGCCACAATACATCAAATCCGTGGTTCTAACTCCAGGATTTCACATCTAGCTGTGTTCATCCTTTCTACCGGTTGGATTGCTAGTTTTCAAACCTAGGATTTGGATTTATCATTTTTTTCCTTCTGTTTAGTTCGTAGAGACGTGGTTTTTGTCATAATTCACATAATGAGAGTATCACTGATTCCATTTTTTTTATTACTTGTGATGATTTTTTTAATTTTTTTGTAGTATCACTTATTCCTTTTTTATTTACCATATCACCTGTTTTTGTGCCATCTGCAATCGTTTATTACTCTTTCCATAATTTTTTTTTTGCATTGCTAAGTTTTTTATGATTGCAGTGAAGTACATGACCAAGCGTTTCTATATAGTGATGCCATACATCGCGAACGGAGAATATTATTGAAGGAAGAGATTGGAAGAATGGTGCTTTTTTTTACTGATCAGCCAAGTTTGTTGGCTCCCAACATTCAGGTATATAACATGATTATATTTAACAAACTTCAAGTTGATTTAATCATTCGAGCAATATTCTTGAATACTTTCGAGGTAATGAAAATGTAGTTATTTGTATGGAAATCTATGAGCTCCTTTCTCTTGTTTAGTCAAAAGATAAATTGTCCGAAGTTTAACACAAAGAAAATTCCCACGAATCAAATGAATTTTATGATGTATATGTTTCGTTGATAAATGAATAATTATTATTTCATTAGCATATCAATAAATGTCAGGTTTAGTTATAGCATGCATAATCTTTGACGGGGTTGATCATGTATTTAAGAGTAAATTTTGTTGTTTGCACAGATGGTATTTTCAGCCTTGGCATTAGCTCAATGCGAGATTATATGGTACTTCCAACATGTGGGAATTGCATCGTCAAAATCTAAAGCTGCTCGAATGGTGCCAGTAGACATAGTGGGTCCAAAATTTCATCTCTGAAGTATTACTTAATGCCTGTTGATATATGGATTGTTCATGCAGATCATCTGCAGTTGCTCAGTTTCCCAGCCTATGATGAAGTGCTTGGCTTTGATGGGTTCATTTTTCTTTTGCAGGATCCAAGTGATCCAACTATTGGATTTATATTGGATGGAATGGACCATCTTTGCTGTCTAGTGCGCAAGTATATCGCAGGTTAGGTTGAGTCTGAAGCTGACCAATTTTGCACAATATTGACAACATATGGTATTTAATTGGATTGGTAATTCATTGATGTACTAAATCTTCCACGGAAAAAATGTTATGTACTGACAACCAATGTGGTTGTTTCTTCTGGGTTAGTGGAGCGACTTTTCTTGACTTCAAATATCTAATAACTTTTTTGTTAGAATTAGGTTATGCGAGTGAAATAGGCTAATGACTTTAGGATGTGAAGGCTTTCCTGACATGGCTTTGCTTTTGGGGGTACTGTTTCTGGGTTGATTACTGTTGCCTGTTGATAATATGCAGTACGTAATCATGATGTCTGTTTACAGGATCCTTATTTCATTGATATATTGTTTTAACTTTTTGTGGCGGAGAGCTATTTTAATGGTTTTCTTGTGCCCATATTTAACATATCTCCAATATGAGTGATTTTACTGAGTAATATAGCAAATAATAACATGAAAGATAAGAATGGATTTTTTAGGGGATATAGTACGTTTTAATGATTTTGAAGAAATGGAAGGATAGTCTCACACTTAAAAGATTATAGGGGAAGATTTCGAAGTTTGATGAGAAGTATAACATAAACAAAGTCAATGTTATCTCAATGATTATTAGCTTTTGCTTGAAACTCTCATTATACTTAATAATCGGATGGCATTTAAAACTTTAAATGTGAACATCTATTACACTTGATGCCTATTGTAATGACAAATGTTGAGTATTAATTTAGTATTCTTGATTGCCGGTACCATTATTCACGTGCTGATACAGGGGCGACGCCATGTTGGGCATAGTGGGGTCAAGTGACCCCATTATATTTTTTTTATAAATATTATTATAGTATATGTATAAAATTTATAAATATTTGACCTCATAAAAAAAATTTATTTGGTCCCATAAATATACATTCAAAGTTTACTTTTTAAATATACACACTTTTTAAATTATTTAAATTTTAAAATAAATTTTAAATATATAATCTACAAATACTTAATACATTTATAAGTTTTATAAGTAAAAAGTGAGTTGCACCTAGTCTCTTACACGGACAGCCACACCCAACTAAACCCTCGCACACAGTGCACATTGCCTAACTGACCCAGCACAAAAACGAAATACCGAATACGAATCAGCGACGCGCTGACGCCACGACGGCAAATCGCAGTGGTTGACTGGCTGTTGGAGAATCGCAGTGTTCTCTCTCCGCTTCTTTCTCTCGGCTCTGCTTCTCGGCTCTTGGTCTAGAAGCTATGATTTCGATTTTCAATTTAAGGTTTATGAATCTCAAATTTCAATTTAGGGTTCTCCGATTTCGATTTTCAATTTAGGGTTTATGAATCTTGATGTAGCAATCTAAGGTTTACATTGTTCAATTGGGTGAGATTGTCTATTGTACAGATTTTTGCATTTTTTCTTATTTAGGGCTTTTTATATTGATGTAGAAATTAGCCGAATTTTTTGAAATATGTAAAGTATCGGTTGCGCAATCGGATGGGGATCGGTGGTTCAATAATTGCTTAGTTACATATATTAAAAATGATGTTTTTGATACTGTTGATAACAAGGCTATTATGCAGCGATTTTAGAACATGAAATCTCGTCGAATGCAATTATAAAGGTTTATGTATTTATATATTTTTTGTCAAAAGAACAAAAAGTATATATAAAAAGTATATTTTATTCGTTAGTTGAGACGTTTTATTTAGTTTATATTGTGCGAATAACACATGATCAATTCTGAATGACCTCATCAACAAAAATTCTTGGAGTCACCACTCTACTGATATGGTGGTCTCTCCTTTTATGCTTTTAATCTAGAAGAAAGCGAAGTATGGAAAATTGCAGTAAATTTCATGTTTTAGTGACAAAGGAATTTGGACAAGTCACAAAATGTTGTATTACAAGTGCCATTTGTTTTCGAATAAGACTCAATTTATAAATTATCGACCAGTGTCTAATATGGAAAAATAGTTACCTCCAAGTTATTCTTTACATATTTATTTTGAACTTTGTTGTTCAGTTGGTACATACCATGCATAAGTTCTTTGTTGATGAAGTAATGGATTTTCTATAATAATGGTTGTATAGTAATAGAGAATTCACGACCTTTTGCAGCAATTAGAGGCTATGCATTATCTTATCTATCATCCTGTGCCGGTAGAATCAAATTTTTGCTGGGCACTCCAGGAATGGTGGCTCTTGATCTGGATGCAACCTTGGAAGGACTTTTCAAGAAGATTGTTCAACATCTTGAAAACATTCCAAAACCACAGGGTGAAAATATTTCTGCCATCACATGCGACCTATCTGTAAGAAATTGATGCCTTCCATGTTTCATTTATTAGTAGCATCTCCCAGAGGTTTATTGTAACATAATCACTCTGTGTCTTTCTGATAATTATCCATCTGCATTGAATTCATGGCCTTAGTATCTATCACCTACAATGCATAGAATTTTCTTGTTTTATGTGCTGTATCTCTAATTGAATCTGTAAAAGAAAGGTCATAGTGCTTTTATGTCTGAAACCCAAATTTCAATTTTTTCTGTTTGTTAATAATTGTGATTGTGATTGGAATACTCAATACTACATCAGATATCATGAAAGAGCTGTTGTCTCATCAATAACTATTGGAAGTATTTATAATGAACACCTAAAACACCCTTATTGTCTGTTGTGCATGATACGTGTTCTGCACTGAGTTTCACATGCTTGACACTCCCTTCAGGAGCTTACTTAATTTTTTAGCAATAACAATTAAAATCAATTTCGCTTGCTTATAAACAACAGCTTTTGATTTTCTTAGATGCCTGTTCGTAAAAATATACTAGTTTGTGGTACTACCTTGCTTGGATGGGACGAAAAGGCATTGAAGGTTAAAAAGATTCTGATTCTGTAACTTGCTGCTCTTGCGACCAAAGGAAATATACAGATATTGTTTACATGTTTTTGATTAAGAATATTGTTGCAATCAAATCTATTATTTTAGCAGCCCGTGACCTGGACGGACTGTCTAGCGATCAGCATGTTCTTTTTATGGAACCATCAAGTAACCTAATAATTGTAGTAGTTTGATGGAAAGGGGACCATTAAACTACAAGAGCTCAACGTTCTCGCAAAAAAAAAAATTGCTCTCTTTTAGGGGACAAGAAGCTGTCGCAAACCTTGTCCACATTAAGGTTCTACTTTACTGTCTGCTAATCTGATAGTACATCTATTTTAAGTTGATTCAAGTTGGGCCTTATTTATCCTTTTGTATTTCACTGAAAGAAAGTTACTTTATCCTGCATCTATGTTCAACGGAGTAATTTATGCAAGTTGAATCCTGCAACGTTGATGCCATACAAGTAGTTTCGTGTGGAGTCTATTTACATTCTTCTTGGAGTGAAAAGGATAGTGGAAATGGATATGCATATTGACAATCTATTCAAACAGAAAAATAAGCATAGTGACGCATGTGAGAAATGTAATAATGTAATTTATTTTATTTAATGTGGGTAGTTTTGTCTTTGCATTTGCAGGGTTAGCGTGTATAAACCCTCTTTAGTCTTTGTATTATAGTGTGATTGCAAATGCATGACATTATTTTGTTTTCTCCTAATATTCTCAAATGGTATCTGAGCAAACTCTAGCAAACCCTAACTTGATATCAACCCCAATCTATAGCCACGGCCTCCCCCCCTTTGCCGCCAGTGCCCTACCTTCCACCGGTCAGCATTGGTCTTCCACCCTCGTTGTCAGTTGTTCCTTGCCGCCGATCTTCTTCAATTGTCTTCACTCACTGCCGGCCTTCTCCCTCCCTTCTCTCGTCGACGGTCTTCTTCCTTCGCCTTTCCTTGTCGTTGGTCATCTCCCTCCACCGGTCCTAGCCCCTCACCACCAGTTGCCTTCGCTACCAACCTCTTCATGAATGCTTGGGAGAGACGTGACTTCTTGGAACAATCTGAAAGGCTTTCTCTAAACTGCTCTTTGACCGGTTGTTTTCTTTATTGTTCCAAGAAGTCAAGGCTTTCACTGCCGGTTTTCTTTATTGCTCACAATAACCCGAGGCTTTCTCCAAACTGCTCTTGAAATTCCAGATTACGACAAATTGGATTTCTTGGACTTGGATTTCTTTATTGCTCTGTTGCTCTATTGTTCAATTGCTCTATTGCTATTCCTCCTTCGCAACTTTGATAGATTCACCACTTGGATTATTTGTTATCTTCGTCTCGAAATCATGTCTGAGGATAAATTCCAAGCCATAAGCATTAGGTTGGCAGGTGATAATTACTCATATTGGTCAAGTGTCATGAAGAATTTTATTATTGGCAAGGGTTTGTGGGGTGATGTTACTGGTTCAATTGCACAACTTTCTGATCTTAAGGTAGCAACTTATGAACTTGCAACGGCTATATGGGATAAAGAAAATGCATAGATTCTCACTTGGTTTCACAACTCTATTCAACCAAGTATCGATATGAATTTCTCAATATATGACACAACAAAGAGAGTTTGGGATTATTTGAGGGCCATGTATCTTGAATCGAACATTGCTGAGCAATATAAATTAGAGATGTCTATTCGATGTACTACTCAGAAAGACAAATCTATTTAGGGGTTTTATAATGAGATAACAAATTATTAGGACCAATTAGGCCTTATAAAACCTCATGATTTACAACTTCTTGACATTTATGTGACATATCAAGAAAAACAGCGCCTAGTTCAATTTCTGACGGCCCTTCATGATCAATTTGAACCTCTTTGTGGGGCTATCCTACAGCAATCCCCCATGTCCTCAGTTGATGGTGATGTCTGTGAACTTATTGCTAAGGAAACCAGACTTAAAGTAGCTCACATTGCTCCTTCTTTGCAATCAGTCTTTGCCGCTTCATCTGCCTTCTGCAGTTTGTGTTCATTACCTCTCTTGTTCACTTCAGCATCACACTTGATTCAGATTATTGGGAAGCCCAAACCTCGGGTTGCTATGAATGAGTGCAACTTTTGTCACCAAGAGGGACATTAGAAGAATGCGTGTCCAATGCTTCTGTAACCCGAGGGTCGCACTTCTTCTAGCTTGGTCTCTCAATCATCACCTCGGCCACCACAATAGTTTCCTCGCCCTCCCGGGCGTTTTTGGCACCTACCTCCTCTCACACTTCATCCTCTTATATGCAGTTTATGTTTGAGCAGTTTCAGTCCTCCATGGCAGCTGCTCAAGGTATTCAGCCACAAACTTCTGTTATGACCACAACTCAGTTAGATTTGCACGGTTCTTATCTCCCATATAACTTAGCTACTACATGGATTTTTGACTCTGGTTTCTGTCATCATATGACTCATTACTTGTCTCTTCTTACTAATTGTCATTCTCCTTCGCTCTCTATTACCATTGCTACTATAAATGGCTCTCCCATGCATGTTGTCTCTATTTACTCTATTTTCCCTCTACATTCTCTTTATTATTTATCCCTAATGTATTTTTCGTCCCTCAATTATCTTTAGGTCTTATCTCTGTTAGTCAATTATCTGACTCTGACTTTGATATTATCTTTTCTTCCTCTGGCTGTGTAGTACAGGATTGACAGTCCAAGATGCAGATTGGGACCGAGTGTAGAGTTAGTGATCTCTATGTTTTGGAGAGTTTGCGTCTTCTGTTGGAGTTTACTTCCACTGCCATGACCTTTTTTTGCTTAAATCAAAATTCTTCACCTTTTTATTTTTGGCATTCTATATTAGGTCATTTATCTACTGAGCAGTTGAAAGTTTTAGTTAAATCTGGTGTTTTGGAAAACATTTCTGTTAGTGATATTTTAGAATGCAGTGGATGTAAGTTTGCAAAAATATCTGCCATACCTTTCAATAGAAGTACCTCTCTTTCACCTTTTCCATTATATACTGTTCATACTGATGTTTAGGGTTCATCCCCGGTGGTAACCAAGGGCGGTTTAATGTATTATGTATCTTTTATTAATGATTACAACTGATTTACTTAGGTTTATTTGATGACTCCTTAATTTGACTTTTACAAAAGTTATCGCTTCTTTCAGTCCATGGTTCAAAATCAATTCTTCACTTTTGTTAAAATTCTTTGTTCTGACTTGGGTTAAGAATATTTCCTGTCTTAGTTTAGAGCATTCTTAGATTCACATGGGATTATCCATAAGTTCCTCTTGTTCTGATACTCGTGGTCAAAATGGTCGTACTGAAAGAAGCACCGTTATTTTCTTGAAACTGCCATATCTCTCCTTCTTTCCTCATCCGTCCCTTTTGCGTATGACCAACTTCTTAATTATTCCGTTTCGCGTGTTTTTGGCTCAACTTGATTTGTTTTTCTTCTTAAATGAGATTGTACTAAACTTAGTGCTTGGTGTATCTTATGTGTATTCTTAAGGCATGGCATTAATTAGAAAGATTATCAGTGCTATATTCCTGTCACTCAAAAATTGTGTCTCCCTCCCATCATCTCACCTTTCTTAAGCGCTTACTTTACTTCACTTTACCCACTAAAACCACACCAGTGCTCAAAGAAGTCTTGATTTATATTGATCCCTTTCCCGTGATGTTGCCCCTGATGAATACCTCTCTACGATTGACCCATCCACCCTTCCCATTCTTGTGTCTAGTGAAGTGCCTTCTGACATGCCCTCTTCTGTGTTAGCTGCCCCTCCTCTGTCTATTTCTATCACACCCTTTCCTCAGGTGTACTTTCGTCGTTGTCCAGCTACACTGACCCAGCCCTCCAGCTCTCTTGCCTCTCCTTTTGCTTCTTTGACTCTGAATTGCCTGTACGTCGCAACCCCACTCGTATTCGTCGCCCATCGGTAAGATTACTTGGTTTTACTAATACATGTTTCTCTTCTTTCTATCACTCTTTTCTTCCTCGCTTCCATACTTATTTTAAACCCAAGTCCTATAACGAAGCTTGTACTAATCCTAATTAGACTGCCGCCGTGAATGCTGAGCTCACAGCTCTTGTCAAAACCTAGATGTGGGAGTTGGTCCTAGTCCCACTACTTGTTGGCAAGAATTTGAACAGATGCAAGTGGATTTACAAAATAAAAATTCACTCTGATGGCTCTTTGGAGAGATATAAAGCTCATTTAGTTGCTAAAGGGTTTTCTCAAGAATATGATGTTGATTATGAGGAGACTTTTGCTCTAGTTGTCAAAATGACCACTGTTCGGCACTTTAATTTTTGTGGCTGTTGTCCCTCAGTGGCCTTTGTTTCAGTTAGATGTGGAGAATATCTTCCTCAATGGGCATTTGTCTTAAGAAGTTTAATCAACCAAGTAGGTTGAATCAATCTTTGTAGAGCTTTGGATACATCTAATTGGCACCTCTAGACTAAAAATCAACCATCAAACCAGACTTAGAATGGCGCAATCACGATTCGCGATGAAAACTCTGGGCGGCGCCGAAATAACAAAAAAATTCGAAAAAATAGAAAACATGCAAGAAAAAAAAGAGAGGAAAAACATGGTTCTGATCCGAAAGATCAGTCGATCATTTGGGGAAGGTAGTTTATTATTATTATTTTTATTTCATACAATGACAAATTAGAGATGAAAAAGAGAAAAAGAAATCAAAGAAAAAAGGAATCACAATATCTCCCTTACATGGGATTTTGCTCTCATACCATGTTAGAATTGGTGTTTGAACAAAGAGGAATAGAAGAGAGCATAGAGAATTATTGTGACGGTGAATGAGAGAGCGCCCAGTCAATCAGGGTTTATTCCCTTACCACTACTATTTATATAATAAGATCAAAGTATCAAAGTACGATAATGCCCATAACTTAACAACTACACATACAACTCAAACTAGAAACAATTAACTCTAAATCACTGGTGTGGTGTCTCTAAACAATTAGATAATTACTTATGTGTTAGGGTAATTTTGTAATTAGTTTGGTGTCTCTTATATAAATACTGGTGTGGTGTAGATGTGACGTGAAGCCTCATTATAAGTCTCATTATTCTTCTAATAAGATTCTCTCTGTCGTTCTCTCTTTTTCTTTCTCTCATTCTTTAACCCTAAATCACTACTTTACTCTTCAACTTGGTATCAGAGCATCCTGATCCAACATCCTTCCTTCTTTTCTCTTTTTCTCTTTTTCTCTTTTTTTTTGTTTGAATTCGTGATTGTAAAAAAAAAACAAAAAAAATTCCCAGATGATCGACTAGTCCTGATCTATGCTTCCATTATTTTTTTTCTTTTTTTTCTGGATTTTTTTCGATTTTTTTTATTTTAGGCGCTGACGGAGTGTTCTTCGTATATCGCGATTTGGAGCCTCTGGTCATTGTTTTTCTTGTTACGATCTCTTCACACCAAAGACTTGGCATTCTTTGTTACTTTCTTGGGATTGAGGTTGCTCACTTCTCTCGAGGGATCTTTTTATCCTAACGTAAGTGTACTCTTGATCTTCTCTCTGAGACTAGATTACTTGGTGCTCGTTCGATTGATACACCTATGGATTCTGCTATTAAGCTTGATGTTGAACATGAAAAATCATTATTGGACGTTGGTCGTTATTGGCGGCTTGTTGGAAAATTAATTTACCTCACGGTCACCCGTTCTAATATCACATATGATGTTGGTGCTGTAATTAGTTTGGTATCTCTTATATAAATACTAGTGTGGTGTAGAGGTGACGTGAAGCCTCATTATAAGCCTTATTATTCTTTTAATAAGATTCTCTCTGTTTTTTTCTTTTCGTCTTTCTCTCTTCCTTTAACCCTAAATCACTACTTTACTCTTCAACTGTACAAAATGTCTAATTACCAGAAATCTATTCCTTCAAACGGTGCAAATCAAAATCTAAACCAGATAATAACTAGGCAATCATAAACTCTTCCTAAAGATTTTTTTGTTGTTCTAGATTAGTAGTAAGGGACAATAATAAAGCAACTGTTCCTATAAATTCTTCTAGACTACTTAGTTGTTAAAAGTCATCTTATATAACTCTTATACATGAAAAATATTACTTTGATATGAGAACCATTTAGCAACTGAGTTTCGAATCTTCTGAGAAGAGTCACAAAATTCAACGGTTGTTGTAATATTAGGCGCCATGCCATGCCACAATCATTCCATACCAATAGAATCCTCACACATTCAGTCTTCATATTTTGAATGTCTTAGGCAAAGTATCATCCATCAAATATGTCATTTGCTCTTCCCACGCATAGATTCTTACAGAATGTACCCAAGCTAGGCATTGCAAATTCAATTTCCTAGAGGTAATAGATCTGATTATATCATCATCCTTAAGCATGGAGGGTTTTCCTTCATCCCTAACAAATTCAAAAGAAAGATAATCAAAGCAATGTAAACCAAGAATGCAAAACCACAACGAAAAAAATAGGACAAACTAGGTCTAGCCATTGTATCAAAATAAATCAAGGAAAGGGATTGAACCCAATTTGTAATAGAGCATAACCCACCTAGAAGCAAGACCAGAGCCAAAGAAAACAATGCAAAGGCCACACATAGTGTAGATGACGGAATCACGACCAACACAAGTCAAAGAATGATGAACTAACCAATCAAGTTAATGGAAATAACACCCTCTAGCATCAAATCTATATCAAACAGATTATAAGCAAAGAATTGCATCAAACAACTTCGAAATTCCTAAATCGAAAAAATCGGGCAAGATTTCGAAAAATGTCTAAGAAAATCAGAACTTGCATCAGATAGCCTCCAATAATTCTGGAAAGTCACCAGGATGATTAGACATTGAGTTGCTTCCGTGTCTGTATCAACGCTGATGTTAGTGCCGGGATGTTGACATCAGCACCTGTGATTGCCTTCCGACGGTCTCCGGATTATTAGAAGTACTTTTACAAGATGATTGATCGCTTTCATACCAAGATGAAGTGCAAAGATTAAAGTTTCAGGATTAAAGAGAAGGAAGAATGAAGAAAAAGAGAAGTGAAAGAGACAATCTGTGATTAGGCTTAGGTTTGCTACTGAACTGCAAAACTTGAGCACAAAAGGAAGAACATGGGAGCAAACTGTGAACTCTTCTATTGTTTTGATATAAAAAAAGACATAAAATTTTTACATTTGATATTGAAATGAAACTTCCATAGAACACACTGAATATTCAAAACTAAAGCTCTAAACTAACACCTGATTCCTAAATATTAGTATTTTTCATTAGAAAATAAAATGGTTCTTGAGCTTATGTATAATTTTCTTAATTTTTTATACCTGTACTGTATCATATCCTCTGCTTAATAGCCATACTTTTGCATTACTGTTATAGGTTCTGTTTTCTCAATTTTAAAAAGAAAAGGTGTTTTTATTGTTCAGGAGTTGCGTAAGGATTGGTTATCAATATTGATGATGGTAACTTCGGCTCGGTCATCAATAAACCTTAGACATTTGGAGAAAGCTACAGTTTCTACTGGAAAGGAAGGCTTATTATCAGAAGGAAATGCTACATATAATTGGTCTAGGTACTGTCCTCTGACTTTCATTTGATGTATTGGCTGATTATGAATCCTGTAGAAGCTTGCTCATAACTATAATTAGCTTTTTGTTTTTTGTTTTTTTGGATAAAATCATAAATAGCTCCGCTGATGTGATGTATTCGGGAAAGTATATATTTGTCATCATGTTCTAAAATCTACATTTTGTATCGCATGGTTTGAAATACCTCGCGCTCACAGCTTATTTATAAAAAAAATACATCACATTTTTTTTGATCAACAACAAGAATTTGTATTAATTAAAATAGAATAGAATAATAAGACGGGGGACAAAAGAAAATACAAAAGGGGCCAATTACAAAAAATCACACTTCGCCCTCCAATCCCTAAAAATAAAAAACAAACAAAGGCCCTTGATAATCTGAGAAACCGAAGCCCAAAAAAATAATAAATAGCACACTCTATCCCATATGCAAGTGACGCCCACGCTCTTATTCTCAAAGATTCTAATTTTGCGCTCCAACTAAATAACCCAAAAAAGCTATAAAAATTACACAATTCTACAAAACTTTCGCTTTCTTATTTCATCCAAAGCTCTTGTAATCAATCGATAATTATTTGTAGACAATTTACTGATGCCACCCAACAAGAATTCCACCATGTGAAATAACCCTGTTCCATAGAGAAAAAGCCAACGAACGATGCATAAAAATTGATCCAAGGATTCGTCCTCTCTTTTGCCATATGATATGACACTGTTGGTTAGAAAATCTCCATAACCACCTACCTACTAATGTGAATTTTTATTTTTATTTTTGGTTTTCATGAGAAAAAGAAATTTCAATAGAATCGTTGGGCTTCATAATGAATATGGGATCAGAAGACAAGAATGTTTTGGCTCGGTAAGAGTAATTATTTTTTATATTAAAGGTACTACTGTCATTGTGTTGTGGAATATTTTAATATAAATAGATGACATGTAGAGGGGGTTGTTTAATGTTACGATGCGAGAGTGTTTGTTTTTGTTATTTTTGTTATAGTTAAGGGGTAGTTTAGTATTTCTTACATTATTAAGTTTTTTTTTTGGTTTTCTTTATATATACCATGTAATTCATGGTCTTCTTCTTTGGCACCATCGATTTCTTCTTCTTCTTCCTCACATAACCTTTCAATTTGACCCCTTCTTCGTGGAACCCTTCTTCACAAAACCCCTCTTCCCCGACAAACACATCGCCGAAACCCTTAGATCTCCCCCTTCTCCTCGGCGCCGTCAACTTCCTCTTCTTTGGCACCATCGACCATTTCCTCTTCCCCGACCTTTGCCGATGTGATATGAAGTGATGCAGAATACGAAGGACCATTTGCAATTTTATATTAATTATTTAATATTTTATTTTATTAATTAGGATTTTATTTTTATTTCCTTAATTTAAGATTCTAGTTAACTTTTAAATAAGATTTTATTTTTATTTTTCTTTCATTAGGATTATAGATTATATTATTGAGATTTTATTTTAATTGTCTAGGGTTTTAATTTCTTTTTTAGAATTAAGGTTTTAAGCCTATAAATAAAAGACTCAACTGATGTATTAAGCAAAGTTAAATTAATAAAAAATTAGTTTTAAGGTTGCGGTCTTGATTTAGGGCTTTGACCCTTGTGTGCTACCAATCAACCATTCTCATCGCCTTCATGTTCTGCATTAATTGGTATTAGAGCTTAAGCTTAGAATTCCACATCTCTTTCTCCTTCTCCTTCTTTGACTCCTTTCTATAGCCAAAGAAGCTCTTACCGCAATCTCACAGCCACCCCTCTGTAATCACATCCTTCGTATCACCGGCGCCAGCGGCCTTCAAGGTCGCCACTATCACCATTCTCCTCACCGGCCTTCTCCTTCCCATCACCGAACCCTAAGCCGCCGTGTCTACCTTGAAAACTTAGCCGCCGTGTCTTCCTCGAAAACTTAGCCGCCGTGTCTTCCTCGAAAACTTAGCCACCTCGTCTACCTCGAAAACCTAGCTGCTGCCTCTCCTCCATCCTCTTAAAACCTCGAAAACCCTAGCACCTGCTTTGACGACTTTCACTATCACCATCATCGGCGCCGACCATCTACAACGTCGCCATCGGCACCACTAGTCCTCTGGAGTCGCCAACACCACCACCAGTTGTCACCTCCACCGCTGACATCTCATGCCCTCACCTTCCTCGTCGATTTTCTCTCCACCTCCTCGTTGACCTCTCCCTCCCTCATCGACATTCCTGTGCACCGCCACAAGCCATCAAAACCTTAGGTGGCTTCTTGCTCGCAAATCACAAGCAAGGCACGCCCAACAAACCCGACCCGGTTCGGTCATACTCGATCTGATACAATCCACCCCCCCCCCCCCCCCAAAAAAAAGATAAAACCCTTTTCTTACATATTTTGGCCTTTTTTTGTTGTGCACATTCTTGATGGAGTGGCCACCCACAGTTTTCATACCTTTCTTGGATGTGTCAATAGTTTATAAAATTGTTATTGACGAAGGATATGCAATGAATGCAGTATCTGCATCAGGCGTTCTAAAGATGAAACAACTACCTGAACCTCATCCGCAACCCTATCAATTATTTTGGGATGACACTCTTATCTTTTGATCTCTCAAAGGTGTTTGGTTCCTATTCAGATGGGTGACTATTTTGATGAGATTTGGTGCGACGTACTTTCCATTGCTATTATGCATGTATTACTTGGTCTCCCATGGATGACTGACTTTAATGCCACTTATAATAGGAAAATAACACATTTAGTTTCGTATACAATAACAAAATTATTTGGTTGAAGCCTACAATTCCGAAATATAGGGTGAAAACTCAGCAGTTTCCTACTTCGATGCGTACTCAGCAACCTTGCCTCATTCTGGACCAAGACAAGTTTGATTATATTCAAAACAAGTTTAATGCATCTATTTCTCCTCCGGTCATTCAAGAGTTAGCAACATCTATGCTGAACGCGGGTTCGTTCAATGAATATTCTTGTGAACATAAGGATGCACTCCATTTGTACCATCTTATTGATTGTCCACCAACGGAAGACTTCATCAAGGCAGAACACATTGATTTTATTAGTGTTGAAGGCTTTGATTGGCTTTTCAATCAAGTTTTGTGGACCTTATCAACCGTCTCAAGGTCAAGCATAGATGGAACGGAACAAAACTTTGGCCGCTCATTTATTCAAAATATTTGATTATTTGGCATGGACGCATTCAGTATTTCAAGACAAACTTGAGATGGAGTTTTTTTTTTTTTTTCAGTGGAAGAGAATGATGCAGAATACGAAGGATCATCTGAATTGTATTTTAATTATTTAATATTTCATTTTATTTTATTAATAAGGATTTTATTTTTATTTTCTTAGTTTAAGATTCTAACTAACTTCTAAACAAGATTTTATTTTTATTTCTTGTTCGTTAAGATTATACATTATATTATTGAGATTATATTTTATTATTCAAAATTTTAATTTTCTTTTTAGAATTAGGGTTTAAAGCCTATAAATAATAGGATCAAATGATGCACTAAGCAAAATTGAATTAATAAAGAGTTGAGTTTTAAGGTTATGGTTTAGATTTAGGATTTTGACCTTTTTGCGCTACCAATCAACCATTCTCATCTCCTCCACATTCTGCATCACAAAGTTCTGGTTTGAACCTCAAAACCCTAGATCTGCAACTTCTTGATTTGCGAAAACTCTAGCTGAACCTCATCGACCACCGGCGACTTCCACCAGCACTGATGACTTTGTCGGCATCTTCTTCCCAACCTTTGCCACTATGATCCGAAACTTTGGTTTGAACCCCAAAACCCTAGATCTGTAACCTATTGATATGCAAAAACCTTAGCCGAAGCTATTTGACAACCGGTGACTTCACCGGACCTCTCCACCAGCACCAGCAATTTCGTTGGCCCCCTTCACCAACGCTGACGAATCTCGCTGGAATATTTGAAACTATCTCTCTTCCACTTTGGGTTTCAAACCTTTAGATCTTCTTTGTGGGGTGATTTCTTGGGTTATTATTGCCGATCAGTTGGTTCCATTACTTGTAGATCTGATTTTTTTGATTTATTCTCTATGGATGAAGATAAATTGCAAGCTATTAGCATCCGCCTCAATATAATTAATTATTCTTATTGGTCTAATGTTATAAAGAATTTCTTTCTTGGAATAGGGCGATGGGGTTATGTAACAGGCTCAACCGTTCGACCTACAGATTGAAAAGCTGAGGGGTATAATGCATTGATTGCAGTTTGGGACATGGAGAATGCACAGGTACTTGCCTGATGTCACAACTCTGTGGAACCAAGTATTGAAATGAATTTCTCCAAGTATACGATTGCCAAGTATGTGTGGGATTATCTTCAGAACATGTATCTCACCTCTAACTTTGTGAAGCAATATGAATTGCAGATGGCCATTCGAAGTGACAAGCAGAATAACAAATCAATCAAAGAATTTTATAATGAGATCACAACTTACTGGGATCAATTGGCTCTTATAGAACCTTCTGATTTGTAACTGATTAATAGTTATCTTCACTGTTGCGAAAAGCAGCGGGTCGTACAGTTTTTTATGGCCCTTCGTGATCAGTTTGAGCCACTTCGTGGTGCTATTCTTCATCGCTTTTCGCTGCCTTCTGTTGATGGGGCTATTCACGAACTAATTGCAGAGGAGACACGATTTAAGGTTGCTCAGATGGCTATTCCCTCTTAGTCAGTCTTTGTTGTCCCTTCCTCGTAAATGGGTGCCACTTCTCGTCCTCTGTTGTTGCTCACTGCCTCTACCCACCTAATTCAGGTAACGAGAAAACCAAAGTCATGAGTTGCTATGGATGCGTGTAGTTTTTGTCACCGGAAGGGCCATTGAAGGCCTGTTTGTCCTAAGTTAGCACAGAAGTGCCACTCTTCCTCACCAGTCACCTCTCATACGCCTGAATTGTCTTATCGCCCTCATACTGCCCTCGCCACTCCTATATCCCATGGAACCACATTCTCCCGTCCTAGTCGTTGATAGATTAGTTTCATCAGTTTCAGGCTATGCTCGATTCTTTTGGGACTCAATCACATGCTTCCGTGATTACTTCATATTCAGGTTTGCTAATTCTTACTTCTCAAGTATATCACCCTCAATTTGGATCTTTGACTCTAGTTCTTCCCATCACATGACATATGATTTGTCATGTCTTAGTAATTATGTTTCTCTTTCTTCTCCTATTATTGTTCACACTGCAAATGGTACACCTATACAAGTTGTCTCTATCGGCTCGGTTGTTTTGTCTTCCTCATCCGATTTGTATATTCTTAATGTGTTTTATATATCACAATTGTCTGTTAGTTTACTGTTTATTAGTCAGCTTTTTGATTTTTTTTTTGATGTTTTTTTTTCTTCCACTGGTTGTGTTGTTCGAGAACAGACGTCCAAGAAGCAGATTGGGATCGGGCATAGAGCTGGTAACCTATGTCTTCTGGAGAGTCTACACATTACAGCGGCTTCCTCTATTGCTATGTCGTCTATTTTTATAGACCAGCATTCTTCCCCTTACATTTGGGACTCGTTTGGGACATTTATCTAGTGAGCATTTAAAAATTTTGGTTCAGTCTGGTAGATTAGGCAAAGTATTGGTTAGTGATGTTTTTGAGTGCAGTGGATAAAAACTTGCAAAAATGTTAGCTGTACCTTTTAATAAAAGCACGTCTATTTCTACCTCTTCTTTTTCTATTATTCATATTGATGTATAGGCTCCTTCCCCAATTGCCACTAAGGGTTGCTCCATCGATTATGTGTTTTTCATCAATGATTATAGTGGGTTCTACTGGGTCTCTCTTATGTCTTACAAATTTGATTTATTTCGTATTTATTGCATTTTTCACTGTATGATTTAAACCTAGTTTTCTACCACTAAAGATTTTTCGTTCGGATTTCCTCGCTTCTTTTGGTACCATTCATCTGTTCTCACAGACACCTCGACCAAGAATGGTAGGGGTGAAAGAAAACATCGGTATATCCTTGACACAGCTCGATCTCTCCTTTTATCCTTCTCTGTTCCTGTTGTATTCTGGGGTGAAGCCGTTCTTACGGCCGTGTATCTTCTCAATAGTACGTCCTCTACTCTTCTTTCTAGTATCTCTCCTTATGAAAATTTTTTCGGTCAGGCTCCTAATTATTCATTGTTGCACGTTTTTGGCTTTGCTTACTTTGGCCTTCTTCCCAAACGCAAGTGGAGCAAACTCAGTGCTCAATCTGCCCTATGTATCTTCTTAGGATATGGCCTTCAACAAAAAATGTATCGGTGTTTTGATCTTGTTTGAAAACACCTGTATGTTTCGTGTTATGTTGTGTTTCTCGTGTGTCTTTTATTTTAATTTTTCTTCCTAGTATGCCTCTGTCTCCAAAAATGAGTTGATGTTTCTCGATCATTTTCTTCTTGATGTCCCTTTTCAAGAGTTTATCTCTAATCTTAATGTTCGTTAGCTCCCCCATCATCCCGTCCCTCTCTTCCTTCGTCTTTCCAATTAGTTTACTCTCGCCAAGCGGTTGCTCCTTCTCCCCTATTTCTCGCTAGCTTTGATCCTGCTCCTACCGCCCCTCCTGCGTAAGATCCTCTTGAACGTCACTATCGTTTGTGCACTTGTACACCATTAGTAAGATTTGGTTTCTCGCATACGTGTTTCTCTCATTTCTATTGTATTTTTTTGACCTCTATTCATTCTTATTTTGAGCTTCAATCTTATAAGGAAGTATGCGCTGATCCTAATTAGGTTAATGCAATGTTAGAAGAATTAGCTGCTATTCAAAAAACTTGTACTTGGGAGTTTGTTCCATTGCCCGCTGGTAAAAATCTCATTGGGTGTAAGTGGGTGTACAAAGTCACTTTGATGGTTCTTTGAAGCGTTACAAAGATTGTTTGGTTGCCAAGTACTCCTCTCAAGAATATGGTGTGGATTACAAGGAAACCTTTGCTCCTGTATCTAAAATTACCACCGTTCGTACACTTACATCCGTCGTTGCAGTTCGTCATTGACCTTAATTTCAGCTGGATGTAAAGAATGCCTTTCTCAATGGTTATCTTAATGAAGAAGTTTATATGCGTCCTTCGGCTCTATCTCATTTTCGGGGTTGGTTTATGGTCTTCATCGTGCCCTTTATGGTCTCAAGCAATCTTTTCGTGCCTGGTATAACCGTTTTCAGTCTACTGTTACACATATTGGTTTTCATCCTAGCGCTCATGATTCGGCCCTCTTTATCTGTCATACCTCTGCTGGTATTGTTATATTGCTCTTATATGCGGATGACATGATTATTATTAATTCTGACCACTATCTCTGACTTCAAGCAACATCTCTTTCGGGAGTTTGAGGTAAAAGACTTGGGCCTTCTTCGGTATTTTCTTGGTATTGAGGTGGCTTCTTCTCTTTAGGGTTATCTTCTCTCTCATACTAAGTATGCTTCCGTTCACCGTGCGCAACTCACAGATGATAAAATTGTAGACACTCTCATTGAATTGCATGCTAAGTTCTCTTCCACTGATGGTGTGCCATTTGAGGATCCTGCACTTTATCGGGGGTTGGTTAGGTGCTTGATCTATCTTACTGTGACCCGCCCTGATATAGCTTATGTTATTCATATTGTTAGTTAGTTTGTCTCGGCTTCTCACTTTATCCACTAGATAGCTTTACTCCGTATTATTCGTTATAGTTGGCACACTATCTTTTAGAATTTGTTATTATCCTCTACATCCTAGTTGACTCTTCAGGCGTATGCAGATGTTGACTGGGCTAGTGATGTCTCTATCAGAGGCAACTCTGGTTCCCATGTTGGGCTCCGTGGTGGTGTAGATAGAGAAGTAGAGGTTTCGAAAAGGGGTAGAGGCCCCGAGGTTGTATACATTGTGCACGCTTATGGGCTGCTCTGTGTCTGTCAATTGGCTGCTATCCACATTCGAACTAGGGGAAAAACTTCGGTCACACGACGAAGGCGTCACTTCTTTAAGTGAGGGATATTGTGATACGCTATCCACATCGGTGAGAGATAGAAACTAATTCTGATATATAAATAAACTAGTTGGCTACTACTAATAACTTGACTTAAGCATTTTAGGCCGCGTTGTTAGGCTCCTTATTCAAGTTATTGGGTCAGTGGTCCACTTGGGTCATTACAAATGGTATCAAAGCTAACCTTGGTTCCCATGTAGGGTTCCATGGTGGTGTGGATAGAAGAGTAGAGGCTCCAGAGAGCCTATCAGGGGAAGAACTTAAAAATGCAATGAGGGCGTCGCGCCTTCGAATGGGGGATATTGCGATACCTCATCTCACATTGATGGGAGAGCGAAATTAAGTTTGATATATAAAGAAATTTGTGCGCTACTACTAATAATTTGTATTTAAGCTTTTGGATCGCATTGTTAGGCTCTTTATTCAAATTATTGGGCCAGTGGTTTACTTGGGTTGTTATAAATAGTATCAAAGTCAACCCTCGTTCTCATATATGGCTCCGTGGTGGTGTGGATAGAGGAGTAGAGGCTCTGGAGAGGGGCAAAAGCCCCGAGGTTGTATATTTTGTGCATGCTTATGGGTTGCTATCCACATCCCAACCAGGGAAAGAACTTGGTCCACGCGACAAGAGTGTCGTTTATTTGAGTGGGGGATATTGTAATACCTCATTCTAAATCGGTGGGAGATAGAAATTAATTCTGGTATATAAAGAACTTGTGGGCTACTACTAATAATTTGGCTTAAACATTTTAGGCTGCGTTGTTAAGATCCTTATTCAAATTATTGGGTCAATTCCTAAACTGGTTTCAAGCATGTGGACATGGTTGTCTTATTGGCAGTGAGGATGGCACCACTGGATGTAAAAATTTGCACACGTCTGAAGTTATAAGGATATTAAGAGTTGAAGTATCTGTAGAATGATGATTGAAGATATATCCTGAAGGATAAAAATACAAGATAAGTATGATGAACCAATTGGGATAATCCAAAAAACCCGTGCCGCCAAGTTCTCCATTTCTTCGGACTGCCTTCGGAGTTTGGCATCCTTGCAGCTTTTCATAGCTTAGTCAGTTTTATCACCCAGTTTATTGTGGTCATTTTTGATATCACGCCGCATGCATGAGCTTACGAATTCTGTTTTAAATTATTCAAGTACACTGATAAATTCTGAAACTGTAACAAATTCATGTCAGCTCCTATATACAATAACAAACATTAAAAGATTTACATTTGCAGATAGATGAGTAATTTATATATGTAATAATATTTGTATGTGGCAATACAGATGTGTTGATGAACTTGAATCTCAGCTATCAAAACATGGGAGTCTGAAAAAGCTTTACTTCTATCACCAGCATCTTACTACTGTAAGTCTTTTTGCTCTTTCTGTTTGTGTCTCGTTTGGAAGGCCCATCAATTGCTCGCTTCAGTTTTCAGTATCATCTATAGTGGCAATTCTAGGATTGATCTGAGCTTAAGCCAAACACAGGTTTTCCGCAACACCATGTTTGGACCTGAAGGGCGTCCTCAACATTGCTGTGCATGGCTTGGTGTTGCCAGTAGTTTTCCCGAATGTGCTTCTGCAATTGTTCCAGAAGAGGTATTAAATCGTCGTGTTTCTCATTTAAGTAATTTTGTATGCTCATACGGATTGGGGAACTACATGTCATGACATGGAAACATACTGTTTCCATTTTGTCCTAGAACTCTGCTGCATCAGGTTATTAACTTCTTTAATCTCCATGACTTTTTCATGATGGATGATGCAAGATGAAAATTCCAGTTGTCAGTGGATTACAATGGTGGATTGGTTTTTAAATTGCCACCAAATGAACTGATAAATATTTTGGAAAGCTTTTCGCGGTTATTTGATGCGTTGGAACAATCGTGATCATGCTAGTTTGATTTCAATTGTTGAAGATGATTTCTTTGCTAAACTATAGTTGATGGTTTTTGTGTGTTGTTTTTCACTAGTAGAGATTGGTAATTTGCATAAGAGATTTATGTTTTTTTCTTTTGTTGTTTTCTTTCTTGTTCTTCCATCAGGTGGACTGGTCCCGATATTCTTCATTGTAATTTTTCTGTTTTTTCTCATTTTAAAATATTTTTCTCTATTTCTTTTCGGAAAATAAAAGAGATAGCAAGTCTTTTTGCAAAGACCAAACACTTCTTGGCCTGATAAACTTGTGAAAGTGGGCCTATTAACTTGGCTCAAAAGGTTAAGCTCAAGTTTATTAACAAACATGCGGTTCATTATATATTGCTTACTACATCTATATCTCTTTGATGTGGGACTGGACTTCCCACATGGGTTGTCACAGCCTCCCCCAGTTATGCCGCAATGTCCTTGTTTCGCCACATGGTGCAATAATGTCCCCTTTGTGGCCACTGCGGCACTGCCACAGTGCCTTTATGGGACCAAGGTTGAGCTCTATATCATTTGTAACAACCCCTCACTTGCTGGCTCACAGTCTCAGTAATGTGTGAAAGTGGGCCCACCAACATAACAAGAATGTGGTTCATTATAAACATATACCTTTTTAGCTGTACTAACATGGTAATCCTTCTGTTTAAGTGATGTCCTTGACAAACCTAAATAAACAAATACCTCCAATGTGATGATTGAATTCATCATACTTAATGCTCTGATGGCATATCTCTGTCTAGAATACCATGAATTGACTGTTCTAAGGAATGACAGTTACTTCGATGACTGCAGGTCACTAAAATTGGTAGAGATGCAGTCCTGTATGTTGAGTCCCTGATTGAATCTATCATGGGTGGACTGGAAGGATTAATCAATATTCTTGATTCCGAAGGAGGTTTTGGCTCTCTGGAGATGCAGGTTGTTTGTTGTTTTGTTAAAAGTAACAATTAGGAAGTTAATTTTGTTTCGTTTGACTAATTACATGTAAAATTTCAGCTTCTCCCAGAGCAAGCAGCTACTCTCATGAATCTGACATCAAGAATTTCAATTCCTTCAGCAAAATCACCAAAAGTCGTATCTGGTTTTCATTTCCCAGGCTATGAGAGTTATATTGAAAATAATAGCTCTATAAAAATGTAAGGCCTATGATTCAGGTGCCAGACTTTTGTTTTTATTGCATTTTCTGGTAGAGTTTGGCAAATTTGAAATTGATAGCCAATTTTGTTGTGTGAATCGGCAGGTTAGAAGCTGCAATGCAGAGGTTGACAAATCTTTGCTCAGTTTTAAATGATATGGAGCCTATATGCGTTCTAAACCATGTCTTTGTTCTGAGGGAGGTAAAACATGCTGTTTATTGATTCCTATCTTAAATGATAGTGAAGTTGGAGTGCTATATCGTTAATCACCAATTCATCTAGAAGTTTTAGTTGTTAGAGAGATGAATACTTTATTATTTATATCATCAACACACCCCCTCACATGTAGCCTAACTCTCCTTCATAAGTCGGCCAAGCATTTGCAAATATTTTTTAATTATGATGAATGGTGAGGGTTGAACAGATGATCTATTGCCTGCTCTAATACAATATTAAATTGTTAATCACCAATTTATCTAAAAGGTTAAGCTGTTAGAGAGAGTGATAACTTTATTATTTATATCCTCAACAATTATAAACCCCGGGGGGGAAGTTGTTCTTCGTGGTGATGTGGCCTCTTCTACTTCCCTCTCCTTTGTTAACAGATTTCAGAAAAATGAAACTTATTTCGTTATCTATTTTGGTCTGTTTACATTTTTCTTTAAATGTAAAAGAACCTTATATACAAAGCTCCATGCTGCGGCACAAGCTAGAAAAGTGCAAGGATAACAAAAAGGAGCTAATGAAACACATGGGGAGACAAAAGGGAAAAAAGAAAAAAAGAAAAAAAAAATTATACTAAGCATTCCCAAGATTTTTGATAATTGTAATAAGGACAAGTTCGATGGTGTCTGCAATAACACTTGCATTCCTTGTTAGGTTCCTTGGTTGAGGGCGGTTAAAATAGCAACTTTTCACTTTCATTCTATCGATAGTTTGTTTTCTAATTTCATCCATGTCTCATAATTTTGTTCAAGTCAAGTTAACCATCAAATCACCATTTTACTAATACAAAAGAGAGGGAAGAAATAATCTATTATTACATTCATAAAAAGGCTTAGTTTATAAACATAAGTTATAGAATATAAATAGAATAAGATCTGAAACCCTAATTAGTTTTAATGACTAAACTACTCTTAAGCTAACAAATAAATAACAAAATAGCCAAAAATACACTTTCACACAGCCTCAAACCCATGATAGGAGCCTGGTGAGTAGTGAGAGTTTATCGAGTAAGAACAAAAAATGAGCCGAAGTGTCAGTTTTCGTGAAAAAATAGGCAAGCTACAATAATGAGGAAATGAAAGGGAGAATAGTACCAAACTGAAGATGCTAGGGTACAAACTGGCAATCAATCTCTATATGCTTTGTACGCTGATGAAAGATAGAGTTATGAGCAATTTGAATGGCACTCTTGTTATCACAGTAGAAAGAAGTAGGAACATAGAGAAACACAAAAACTAGATTCAGCAGTAGAACGAGTAATGACATACTATTATCTTACTAGAGCATGATTCTTGGTAGATATTCAGCTTCAATAATAGAATGAGTAATGACAGGATGTTTCTTGCTCTTCCAAGAAATAGGGGAGTCACCAAGAAATATATAAAAACCAATAGTAGACTTGCGATTAAACACATTACCAATCCAATCATAATCAACATAAGCCTGAAGAGTCTAAGATCGTGAAGAAGAAGACAAGAATAAGTTCTGAAAGATAGTACCACGAACATAACGCAATATATGAAGCAAAGCTGCCTAATGAGTGGAGTGAGGGGTAGAAACAAATTGACTCACCACATGAACGTCATACGTAATATTAGGACGAGTCATGGTAAGATAGACTAAACACCCAATTAGCTCTCGATAGATAATGGGATCCTCAAGAAAAACCCCATCAAAAGGAGAGAACTTGGTATTCAACTCAATGGGAGTATCCATAACTTTATTACCAGTGAGGCGAGTACGGTGGATCACCTCGTTTGTATATTTGGATTGCGATAAGAGATAGCATAGGGGAAGAGGTAACCTTTATACCAAGAAAATAGCATAGAGGATACACTGCAGTAAGTACTGCTTCTCCCCAAAAACTAGCAGAGACAGAGGAAGAGAGAAATGAGCGAGTTGTGTCAAGGATGTGTCAATGTTTTCTTTCAGCTCTAGTGTTTTGTGCAGGAGTATTAGAATAGGAAAATCGGTGAATAGTATCAGATGCAGCTAAGATGTTACTGGATTCGGTTAGTAAATACTCCCTGCCCAAATGAAAGGTCTTTATAGTGGTGGAAAACTGACTGTGAACCACATAATGAAATGTGCGATAAATATGAGACATGAGATACACCTAACAAAAACAGCTATAATCATCAATAAAGAAAACATAGTACATTGATCCTCCTTTGGTAGCAATGGAGGAAGGGCCCAACACATCAGTATGAACAAGAGAGACGAGATATAGAAAAAGAAGTGCTTTTACTAAAAGGTAAAGCTGACATTTTTGCAATTTTACGACCACTGCACTCAGAAATGTCACTAGTAGATACTTTACCCAAGTAATCAGACTGAATTAACTGTTTTAAGCGCTCTGTAGACAAATGATATAACCTAGAATGCCAAAGATAAAAACAAGAAGAGTGTTTATCTAAACAAAAAGATGATAGAGCTACGAAGGAAGAATCCAGAGGAATGGGCAAATGTTCCAACACATATAAATCACCTAGTTGATGCCCAATGCCAACCTGCTTCTAAGATGCCGATCCTAAACAACACAACCAGAGTAAGAAAATAAAGCATAAAAACCAAAATCAGAACGCTGACTAATTGAGAGTAAATTGATAGACAACTGTGGCACATAAAAGATATAGGGAATAGATAATGAAGAAGATGAGGAAGGGACAATCGAGCCGATGGAAACAATTTGCATAGAAGTACCATTGGAAGTCGAAATAGTGATGGGAGAAGAGGGAGAAATACAATGATTGAGACTCGATAAATTAGGTTTCATATGATGAGAAGAGCTAAAATCAAATATTTTGGTAGTGGTTGCAACACCTGTGAAATAAGAACCATGCAAACCCAAAGGAAAAGTGCTCATAGCAAACGCATGAGGTTAGAGCCCATAGGAGTTTTGCATAATCTGAAATTGCTCAAACAAAAACTACATTAAGGAAAACTTGTAGGTCTAAGTCAAAACTGTTAGTTCTAAGCAACCCAAAGAGGGGGGTGAATTGGGTCTTAAAAAAATGATAACAATTTTTAAAACCTTTTGAAAACCTTTTGAAAACCTTTTAATATTGCAAATAAATGAAGTAAGATAATCAAAAATTAAAGCAATTCAAATATTAAAGAGGTTAGGGATAGAGAGAATAAACCAAACACCAAGAATTTATAGTGATTCGGTTTCTTCTAAGCCTACGTCCACTTCTCAAGTCTCCAATTTAGAATTTTCACTATGTAGAATGCTTCACGGGCGCATTCAAAGCCTTACATTCTCAAGACTTTCCTTGAGAATATCTACCATGATACGAATGTTTACGGGCACATTCAAAGGCCTTACAATAGCCACAAGATGATCCCATGAAAACAATCTTTTGTTTTATTCTAATCACTCTTGAGCTCTTCTTTGATGAGATTTACTCACTCACTTAAAGGACAAAGGGTGACTCACCCTTGGATATAATAAATGAAGTGTTTAAATGAAAATCACTCACTCTCTTTACAGAAATTAATTGGCAATAAATGAAGAGGTAAAGAGATGAGGTACAAGAGCTAGAGTTACAGCAATAAATGAAAGTTTGAAAATTTTGAGTTTGAATCAAGCAATAGAATAGTGATTGTAAGTCTCCAGAGATTTTAAATGCTGAAGAATAACTCCTTATATAAGCTCTTGAGTCTTCTTGACCGTTGGAGGTAGGTGAGGGCATTTAATGGCAAAAATCCAACCGTTGAACTCTGCAGCAAATTTGAATTTCCATTGCACGTGTCGACACAAATGCTTTTGGGTCGACGCAAAATATCTAAGGCGTGGTTCTTCAAGTGGTTGGGTCGACTCTAATCTTCGGAGGGGTCGACACAATTTCTGCAATCTTTCTCACCAGCACAACGGTGTCGAAACATTTGATTTTGGTGTCGACTCAATGATTTTTCAGATTTCTGGAGAGGGAAATTTGTGTAGACTCATATTGCCTTGGTGTCGACACTAAAATTCTGCAAGAATCCTCAGGAGATTTGTGTCGACTCAAAAATTCTTTAGATGGGCTCGGGATATTTGTGTGACTTGTCTTTAATTTGTGTCGACACAAAATTTTGCAGGTGGCCTCGGTACTTTTGTATCGACTCAATTTCCATTTGTGTCGACTCAAAGTTCCTGATAACAAAAGTGCGGAACCACTTTTGTGTCGACTCAAACTAAATTTGTGTCGATTCTTGTTTGAGTACAGAGTGCTTCGGCTCTTTTGTGTCGACTCAAAATCTGTGTGTCAATACTAAAATATTTATACCTGAAAACATCTTCAACGAAAAGTTAGGGTGTCAAACTATTTGTTCAAAGGTGTTGACACACTTGATATCTTCAAGTATTATTTGTTTTAAAGTGTTGACTCAATTATCAATTAGATTCAATACAAAATATCCTTATTCAAGAATACTTAAGTGTTTGATTCATTTTGAGAGATAAATCATTTTTTTTGGCTAAATGTGTCAACTCATTTGTTCAATATATGTCAACACTTTTTTTTTGAAAAATATAAATATCATCATTTTCAATTAATTTATTCTTAGAAAATAAATTATTAAAATTATTAAAATTAATATAAAAAGCCCTTGGGCTAACCAAAACCTTTTGGGTTAAATAAATGTACCCCAAAACAAAATCAATGCTCATGTTAATATCTTGTACCAAAATCTTGTCGAGGCAATCAAAAGAGCTACTAAGAAATGGAGATCAGAGAACAAAACAGAAACTGCACCAAGTGACCTAGATTGTCTTCTAAGTTCAAAAGTCACAGAGCCTAACAGAGTTCCGACGTAGATCGCTGGAGTCAATCAAAGGTCCAGTAAACGTTGTTGGGCACTTAAAAGCCAAATTAGGTTGCAATATGTCAAATTCCAAGCACCAGATTCATAGGCGAAGAACTAGGGTGCGCCGCATGTCAGATAAGGTCGACGGTGATCAAAACCAACAAACAAACAATAATCAAGCCGTGCCTTAAGCGTTGACCAAAGTAACATCAGAGGAGAAAGTGAAGCATATGAAAAAGAAAAAAAGGAAACCGAAGCACAAAACCAGATGGAAAGCTGAAGGTCCAAGCACAACAAAGCTTCGGTGAGGCTTAACGTGGTCGTCCAATGTAGTTAGGGTTCAAGCAAAGATCAAAAAAGCAAACAGAGGTCGAGTGGGGTTGTGCATGGCTCAGACCTAGCTGCTGAAGCTATGGCAGTGGTCGGTGGTGGCCTAATGAGGTTGTCAAAGTCTGGCAAGGGTTTGATGAGGTCGTTGGTGGGGCTTAGGGTTTCGGCGATGACCAGAAAAGAAAACAAAAGTCGGGTAGGTTGCGCAATGTGCAGATCAGACTATCGAGGCTGCGACGGTGGTCGGAGGTGACCTTAGGTTAGTTGGTGATGGCCAAAAACTTGTCGGTGGTAGTCGTCAATGATCGATGATACAGACGAATCAAGATCTGAAGCAAGATCGAGCTAGACTTTGGCAAAATCAAGCTAGGGTTCTGCAAAGGGTATGCTTATTCGTCGCCGACAGTTAAGGTTTTAGTGGTGACTTTGATACCATTATAGAAAATAGAGCAAAGAAATAATATATTATTCCATTTATCAGAAAGGCTTAAACATAAACATGAGTTATAGAATATAAATAGAACAAATTATGAAAGCCTAATTAGTTTTAATGACTAAACTACCTATTAGCTATCAAATAAATAACAAAACAACAAAACAACAAAAAATACACTTTCACATTTATAACCCACCATTTATGGGGAAATAACGATCAAAGCTTCTTAGCATTGACCAATCTACCTATGAATTCAATAGTTACCATGAAAACTAACCACCGCCACCTTCTTCATGCTGCTATCATATCAATCACCACATGATATGGTACCCCATGGCATGTGTATAACAAGAACATCATGGCATGCTGTCTCACCATTGATGGCATTACTCACTTGCACAACAATAGTAAATCCTCCCCTGCATCACATCTATGGAAATCCCAAAGCTACTTCACCATGGTTAAACCATCTTCTTTATGTTGCCAAGCCCATCACCACTGTTAGCGTAGCTATTTTCTTTTTTTTTTTCTTGTTTATATTTGGAGGACCTTCTTGTAATTTAAACTTTTATTACGTAGACATAAATACTTAGAGGTGCAGGGAATATAGTAAAATCCTAAACCTATTTTCTTAATTCCCTTTCTCTTTCTTTCTTTGTATCTCTCATCCCTCCATCTCTAGCCCTAAAATCCTAAATTTTAGATTTCAACTTGGTATCAGAGCAATAGATCCTATGCAAAGAGAGTAGAACATCACCGGGACCAATCAGAGTTGCTGATGTCAACATGGCAGAGGGCAAGAGTTGCTAACGTTAACCAGTTGATCTTGAGCAACTGGTTAATTTGAGTATTGTGATGTTTTTTTCACATTTTTTAGGCCATTTGAGGAGTTTTTTGATTTTTTGAAGCTTTTCGTCACTTTAGGGTTTCGTTTTTACGATTCATGGATTTCAGCATTCTTGTGTCAAATTAGAGGTCCCAATCTCATCTATAAGGGCCAAAATCACCTATGGAGTTGTCGATTTGCCTTGATTTGATTCAATTTTGGTGTTCTAGTCGAAATCGGCAACCTCTTGCACCTACAGTTTGCGCGACTTTTGGATTGCGATTCATGGATTTCGGCATTCTTGTTCTAAATTGGAGATCCTAATCTCATCTATAGGGGTCGAAATCACGTGTGGAGTTGTTGATTTTCCTTGATTTGCTTCGATTTTGATATTCTGATCGAAATCGGCAACCTCTTAAGCTAGCAGCTTCACGCGACTTCTGGATTGCTTTGAGCCATCCAATGTATGGTATGTGACTTGCAAATCATCTTGTTGGATATACTTTGCATTGATTTGCAGATTGTGGTCTGCTTCCTATGCTGCGTGACATGTTTTCTTGTGTGCGACTTCTGTTTTCTGGTTCTTGGTTACCTTCTATGGTTGAAATCAAAGTCTCCTTACTTAGGGATAATGATACGCCCAAATCTATCACCTCCACTAAATTAAATGACTTGAATTACTTAGCCTGGGCACATGCGGTAAAAACTTTTCTACTGGGAAAGCACAAATTGAAGTACGTGACAGATAATCTTTTACCTCAAACATATCCCAAATATGAAGATTGGATGCGTGAAGATTCGAATGTTAAACCTACGGTTGCCGCGATCGTTGAATTTTGTGACACCTCCGTTGTTGACTCCTCCCATCAGAGTAATGTATCTTGTGTTTTTGAGATCTATGAGAAAATTTTCATCACAAAGCAATCGAGGAAGCCTTTATTGGAATATTACAGTATTCTTAAGAATCTTTGGGACCAATTATTGCAGTTACGACCCCTTACTGCTGATCTCGGCCAACAGCAGCGCCACTAGGAGGACTTTATGATTGCTTCCTTGTCGTTTGGTTTGAACCATGAGTTACGTGGATTCAAAGATCTGATTCTTGCCAACGAGACCATACCTACTGCTGCTAATGCTTACTTTCGACTTTTGCGCTCCTCATTGGAACAGGTTTCCTCAGTGGTTCAACCGGCCTTTTCTCCTTTGGAATCCTCCGCCTTGGTTTCTACTGGTGGTCGTAGTAGCCCACGTGGTGGCCATAGTGGTCGTGGTGGTGCTCGTATTGGTGGTCGAACAGGTGATAGAGGTGATAGTAAATATGATCATTGTGGGGCTACTAATCACACTGAACCGTAGTGTTGGAAAACTCATGGGAAGCCTAATTATGTTCATCAGGCTATTGATACTACTCCGGCATCTTCCGCTTCTAGCCGAGCAGCCCCTTGTTCTGATTCTCATGGTTCATTCTTTGCTCAAATTAGCGATCTAGTTCAGGCATTGCGTACTGCTTATCCTTCTTTCAGTTCTACTGCTACTTTAGCTGGTTCAGGTACTACTGCATGTGCTGCTCTTGCTTCTCCTTCATGGATTATAGATTTCGGCGCTAGTTCTCACATGTCGGGTAATCCCTTTTTCTTCTCTGATTTTACTCTTCTTCAACATAATATTATTTTAGTATATGGTTCCTTTTGCCTTGTCCGTGGTAAAGGGGTTCTTCGTCCCACTCGATCCCTTACTCTATCCTCTAGCCGCTATGATTTTCCGTTCAACTTGCTTTTAGTTAGTCAATTGACTAATGTTTTAAATTGTTCTATAACTTTTTATCCTTCTTGTGTTTTTCAGGATCTGCGGACCAAGAAGATGAGGTTCGGGACATGAGAAGGATGGTCTCTGCTTTTTAAATGTTGATCCAGCATCTCCCCACATGTCCACTACCTTGAGTGCTTCTGTCTCTTCTCTTTAGTGACATTTTCGGTTGGAACACCCATCCTTGGCAAAATTGAAGTTAGCTATTTCTACTTTGGGTTCTGTGCCTAGTTTAGAGTGCGAGGTTTGTCAGTTGGGCAAACATCACATTTAGTAGTCACGGTCATCAGTTTGCGTCTTTTGATGTAATCCATGCTAATATTTGGGGTCCTTCTCTAACTCCTAGTACTAATTGATATTTCTATTTTGTTATCTTTGTTGATGATTACTCTCGTATGACTTAGTTATTTTTACTGAAGAAACGATTTGAGTTACCTCTTATTCTTACCAAATTTTATAATGAGATTTTTACACAATTTGGCAAACGAATCAAAATTATTCACTCTGATAATGCTTTGGAATATATCCAGTCTACTATTGACTCCTTTTGTGTAGATCATGGTATTATTAATTAGAATACTTGTGCCCATACCTCTCAGCAAAATGGTTTCGTTAGGCGTAAACGTCGACACTTGTTAGATGTTGCACATACTTTATTATGCCAAATGCATGTCCATAAACATTTTTGGGGTGATGATATTCTCACTGCAGGTCATCTAATTACTTATATTCCCTTTGTGGTGTTGAGCAATCAGTCACCTTTTTTCTTATTATACCTTAGTTCTTTGTCTTTTTCTCTCATTCCTCGGGTATTTGGTTGTGTTGCCTTTGTTCATATTCTTGATCTCAATCTTGACAAATTATCTCATCGGGCTCGCAAATGTGCTTTTCTCAGGTACTCTCGCACTCAGAAATGATATCGTTGTTACCATCCAGAGTCTTGTAGGTATTTTGTTAGTGTTGGCGTCGCGTTTTTTGAGTCGACTTCTTTCTTTGTTAGTGTTGACGTCACGTTTTTTGAGTCGACTTCTTTATTTATTTCTGCTAGTCAGGGCTTGTCCTCTGACCTTATATCTTTTCGTGAGGGGGAGTTCACCACTCCTACACTTCCTTTGCCACTTGATCTTTCCATGCAGGTGCATTCTGCTCCTCTACAAGTGTACCACCGCTCTCAAATTAGGCTTACTGTGCCTCATGGCCCAACCACATCATCTTCCTCGTCTACAGTACTACCTTTGGCTAATGACTTGCATATTGCCTTGCGGCGAGGTAAACGCACTTATACTCAATATCCTGTCGCTCAATGTCTCTTATGATCGTCTCTCTCCTTGTTTTTATTCCTTCTTCTTACAAGCAGGTTATGTTCTTGCTTGGATGAAAACACGCTATGACTAAGGAAATGAGTGCTCTTCATCAGAATCAGACTTGGGAGCTTACATCTCTTCCTCTTGGTAAACAAACTATGGGTTGTTGTTGGGACCATCAAATATCTTCCTGATGGTTCTGTTGAACGGCTTAAGGCGCGTTTAGTAGCTAAAGGGTACACTTAGACTTATAGTGTTGATTATGTGGAGACCTTTCACCAATCGCACGTCTTAATTCTGGTCGGATTCTTCTATCGTGACAGTTAGCCGTTCTTCGTAATTGTATCAACTCGACATCAAGTATGCTTTTCTTCATGGTGATCTTCAGAAGGAGGTATATATGGACTAACCACCTGGTTTTATTGCCTCTGGAAGTGAGCACCTCATCTGTTGTTTGCACAAGGATCTATGTGGTCTCAAGTAGTCTCCTCATGCTTAGTTGATCGCTTTAGCTCTGTTGTGATCGCTTATACTTTTCAGTGTTCCTCTACGGATCACTCTGTTTTTTTTCGTCACTCCATTGGTGGCACCGTTATATTAATTGTCTATGTTGACGATATCATAATTTCTAGTGATGACTCTGCTGATATTGCAGCCTTAAAACGGCACTTAAGTCAAACCTTTCACACTAAGGACTTGGGTGCACTTTGCTATTTTCTTGGCATTGAGATTGCCCGGTCTTCTTAGGGCCTTTTCCTCTCTCAGCGCAAGTATGCTCTTGATCTTTTATCTGAAATTGGCCTTCTTGGTACTCAACCAGTTGATACTCCAGTGGATTCTACGATTAAGCTGGATGCTGATTCTGACAATCTCTTTTCTGATGTTGGTCGTTATTGTTGCCGTGTTGGTAAATTAATTTATCTTACGGTTACACGTTCTGACATTACTTATGTAGTTGGTGTAGTTAATTAGTTTATGCATGCTCCTCGTCAACCTCACTTTGATGTTATTTGTCAAATTGTGCGATATTTGAAGAGTGGACCCGGTCGAGGTTTACTCTATCGTTCTTCTCGCTCCTTGTCTGTAGTTGGCTTTAGTGATGCTGATTGGGCTGGCAGTCGCTCTAATCGTCGGTCTACCTCTGTTTATTGCACCTTTGTTGGTGGAAACTTGGTTACTTGTTGTAGTAAGAAGCACGCGGCTGCTTGTTGCCCGTTCTAGTGCTGAAGCGGAGTATCGGGCTATGGCCTATGCTGCCTCTAAAATGTTATGGATTCGGTCTCTTCTTGTGCATTTTGGAATTTGGGTTTCTTCTCCGATGCAAATGTTTTGCAATAATCAAGCCGCTATTTTCATTGCCAATAATCTCGTCTTTCATGAATGAATTAAGCATATCGAGGTTGATTGCCACTTTATTCGTGATTTTGTTATTACGGAAGCACATTACCATTCCGTATGTTCGTTCTGATGACCAACTGGGTGATATTTTCACGAAACTCTTATCATGCTCAACATTTCAGCAATTATCCTTGGAGTTAGGCATATTTGATCTCTATGCTCCAGCTTGAGGAGGAGTGTTAGCATAGCTATTTTCTTATTTATATTTGGAGGAGCTTCTTGTAATTTAAATTTTTATTACTTTAATATAAATACTTAGAGGTGCAGGGAATAGAGTAGAACTCTAAACCTATTTTCTTAGTTCTTTTTCTCTTTCTTTTTCTTTCTCTCTATCTCTCATTCCTCCTTCATCTCTAACCCTAGAAACCTAAACTTTAGATTTCAACTACCACCATAGAACCCCCATTCCATAGCCCATGGCAGACCCCATACCATGTCAACTTGGCCACTTCACCATGGTCAAACCATCTCCTTTACGTAGCCAAGCCCATTACCACCATAGAACCCCATTCCACAGCACCATCGCACACCGCATAACATGTTCCCTGGCCAAACCTGTTGCCTTTAGCTAGTAAACCCAAACACAATCCAAACATACAGACAGCTGCATAAAAGTCCAAATATAGTCTATTGGCAAAGGGGTTTTTAATTGGTGTTTGGAGGGAATTGTTCTTCGGTTTCTAATAGCGATGACCCATTACCAAGTGACTGGGTGATTGTTAAACGTTTAACAAAGAGGTGGTGGTGGTTATGCTACTCACTGCCACCCATGCTAGTTTTGGTCTGGAATTGTCTAAATGCTGGAGTTGGAAAGGAGATAGTCTAATGGGTTAGGGCCATAGTTTTAAAAATAGGTGTTATATAACGGTAAAAGCCATTACATAACGATTTTGGTGCGTTTTGATACCCTTTACGGCCAAAATAATGGTGTGATAGAAAAGCCCGTTCATAATGGTTGTGACCATCGCCTTAACGGGCATAAGGGCCTGTAATGGCCCCGTTACGGCTATTATGGCTACCATAAAGGTTTTTTGGACTCTGAATGTTTCTTTCCCAAATTTTTCCATTTCTTCCACAAAAAAGAGATATTGATGGAGTCAAAGATCACATACCAACATGGTGAAACTTGATTTGCAGCATTTACCAAAATAATTTTTGAATCTACAACATTTTTGTCACTCTCTCCCTCTATAAACAGTAACACTTCTGAATGTTTGCATTGTTCATAATTTTTTTTATTAGTTCAAGATCTATGCTCACTAAGTGTTGAAAATAATGAATCCATATCGGTGAAACTTATTTGCTACATTTCGCTCACAAATTTTCTGATTTACACAATTTTCCACACATTTTGCCTTTCGAACATGCATTAGTTGTTTTCTAATAATTAGATCTTTGTTGTTTTGTGTTAAATTTGTATATTCAATGTCATATTATTTTCTTTTACTATTCTTTCAAAATTTGAAAATATTAGTTTTTTTTTTTTTTTTGCATTAACCTATTAGCAATTTGCCAATTTAGCAATTAAATTTCTTATGAGATACAAATCATATGAAGTATTGATTTATATTGTTTGATTTATTTTTTATATTTCTTCCTATTTCTTTGTTCTTTTTTGTATAGATTTATAGGTCGTGACGAATATGTATTATATGAATCATGGTATGGAATGTTAAATTGTTAATTTGTCATATGCCCATTGCTTGATTAGTTTTATTTAATTTCATTGCTTAATTGATCAACTTATATTTATTAACTATTTGCCAATAAATATTTTAGTTTTTTTATTTGTTTTCCTACTTAGGCAAAAATATTATAAAAATTAAACATGTGTTGGATCATGTCTAGAAATTAATAAAATTTACCAAAAATATTTTGAACTCCAATAAATATTATTTGGAACAAAAAGAAATTAATAAAATTTACCAAAAACATTTTGAACTCCAATAGATATTATTTGGAAAACAGGTGTGTTAGTTAAATTTTGTTGGGTTGTGAATTGTTAAGTCATCAATTTTCTTAAAAATTTAAACTGTTAGAAAATGTGTCCAACAATGTATATCAAGCTATTTAACACCCCCCCTCAAGTGCAACACTATCAAGCACGTAAAAAGGCAAATAGACTTAACTGAATAGGTGTGCTAACATACATAATGCACAATAACAAATATAATAAGAAAATACATATCACGAGATTGGAACCCAATATCTCATGGAACCAGAGCTCTGATACCATATTAAGTCACCAATTTTTCCCAAATCTTAGGTTGTTAGGAAATAGACCCATCAATGTATATCAAGCTACAAAAAATGAAAAAATTCACATCCTCGGTTGTTGTTACCGTTACGATACAGCCGCTACATCCCGAAGCCTCGTCACCGCCATTGCTACCATTATGGCGACTGCTACGCTATTTAAAACCTTGGTTAGGGTGGTAAGTGGGTGGTGTGCATATTGATTGGGTGTTACTTGTAATCTTCCTTTAGCAAATGGTGAAATGGAAAAAAGTGATTGGAGGTTCAAAAAAGTCTTTATATTGTTAGTTATTATACGTAAGTTATTTTAATGAAACTTTTATTGAAGGCAAGATTTGAATTTTAAGTTTTTTAAATATTAATGGCATCACTTTCTGTTAGCATGATTAATATTTCATCAAAGGTGGGAAGGTTTTTGAAATTATTAGTAAAAGTAAACTGGTACAATGTGATTTCATAAAACTGGAGACTTTTCAAGCAATTGTAGAAACCATTGGGGGATCTTCTTTGTCATTTAACCAAAGTAGAGGGAAGAAAGAAAAATAGAAATAAGTGAAATAGGAACAGAGAGAGAGAGAGAGATAGAGAAGGTGTGATTTCCGTAGTCTAGTCATATTGGCCTACGTTTACGAGAGATAGTGATAAGACCATTTCAACATCTCTTATCTTTTAAGCCCATGCTAGTCTTCTTATGTTACGAGATGGGATAACATTTTTAAGAATTGTCTCTGACACTTCCTTTCAAGATGAGTACATTATTCGACTGCATTGGTAAGTTATGAGAGTCGGTAACTGGTAAGTAAATTGAAGGAACGCAAGGGTTGATTGTAAGATTAGGGTTTTTAGGTAGCTAATGAGGTGTATCGAGGTAACTCTACAGTCATGTCTTGGTTCATTAATTCTGTACAGTCCAAGAGTAGTAATGGCTTTTTTTAATGGATATTGCCAAACAAATTTGGGATATAGTGTCTCAAACTTGCCCAAGAAAGAAAACGTGGCACAAGTTTATGGCTTCAAAGTGCAGAATTCTCAACACTAAGAAGAGAGATTCCTTTATTGCCATTTATTTTCATGCTCTTCGTGCACTATGGGTATAGTTGGATCAACTATCGAACACTTAGATATGGATAGTCCTGTAAGTACTATGAAATTGAAAAAGTTGATTAAATAGGAAAGGATCATCAAGTTCCTTGCACGATAAAATCCAGAGTGTAATCAAATTTAGGTTCATATCTTGGGTAAGGAACCACTCCATTACTATTGGAGGCCTTTGGCTCTCAGCAACATGCGAAAGTAGGCGGGGAGCTATGCTTTACTCACCACCTCTCGTACTTTCAGATCTTTTTACTAAAAGTCCTCGGGATCCTAAGTCCAAGGGGAAGAAATTTGATAAAGCATGAAGGGTTGAGCTCATTGATGACAAAACAAAGTATGTTGTGATTTTTGAAATAAGCTGTGACATGATAGGAAAATTGTTGGAAGCTTCATGGTCATCTTCGATCTGGAGTAAAGGAGGCCAAATTCCTAGTAGAGGTGGATCTCATGCGACTCTTACCACATTACATCTGACTTCTATTATGACATATGCTTGTACTATGAATCAGATTAGTTCCTCTAATTCTGAACAAGTGACTCTTACTCAAGTGGAAGTAGAGATTATGTCACAAATGAGCATGTCTACTTCTGCATCTTTTGTTTTTGCCCATTCATGTAATTTTGTTACTGCCTTGAGTGGTTTGTTATATTAGAGCTACAGATCGTATGACCAGGTTATTCAACTTGCTTTCATCCTATATTACTTGTTTAGGTGGACAACAAATAAATTAGCTAATGGTTCCCTTTCTTTTGTGTCTGGCAAAGGCTCCATTCCTGTAACACCATCTATGTCTCTTTCATTTGTATTCCATGTTTCCGAATCTATCTACTAGTTTTATTTTTGTTTTCAGTCTTACCAAATGGTTAAATTGTTGTGATATTTTCCCCACTCATTATGTTCTTTGTTGAAGAGATGTTATTCGTCTTTGTTTTCAAATCTAGATACTACTTTGTTTTGTTGTGACTTGTGAACCTTCTGAATTTGCCAAGTATCATCGAGTTTCATACCCTTTTAGCAATACTAGAAAGTGTTTCTCTGTTTGCCATTCTTCATACTGATGTTTGGGGGTTTTAGTCCTATTATTGATATTTCTAGTTTCAAATGGTCTTTTTATTGATGATTATTCTCATGTTACATGAGATTACTTGTTGAAAGTGGAAAGTGAACTATTCTATGTTTTAACATTTTACAAGATGGTTTTCACTCAATTTGGGACTCAAGCCAAGGGGGTTAGTTCTGATATGGGGTTGAGCTTTTCTACAGGAGTCTTCTTATTTTAGTGATCATGGTATTCTTCATCAACACACGTGCATTGATACACCCATAGCTTTAAATAGTTGTAACGATCGACGTAACGGTAACGGTAACGATAGCGGTGACGCGGTTTTGAGGCATAATGGTCGTAGCGTAACAGTAGCGGTACCCGGAGCCGTGAATTTTTTTATTTTTTGCACAACTCAATAAAAAATAACTGTTTTATATTTTTTTATTCCATAAATATATTTATTGAAATTTAAAATAATTTTTAATGAATTTTGTTTACTTTCTAGACATGATTCAATATATGTCTTAATTTTTTTGCTATATAATCTAGTTAAAATTAACAGTTTATTTATTTTTTGTAGTAATTAATGAATTTATGTATTATAAATTCATAGTGCACAACTAAAATGTCATTAAATTTTTAATAATTATAAAGTATTGTATATATTAAAGCACAATATTTGATTTGTTAATTAGATTTTAATTTTGAATTCACTATTTCAAAATTTATATTGTTGTTTTAACTTTAATTTGTATAGATCTAATTTTTTTGGAGTGGGGTTGTAAATAAGTATGGATCTTGAACATTTTTTTTAAAAACAAAATACTTGAACATCAGATTTTCTATCTACAGCATCACAAAAATTCGAATTCATAAATAGTGAATCTTCAAGAAATATGAATCTTCAATCAAACCAGTTGTTTAGCTTTCAGTAAATATTTAATCTTAAAGAACTCATTAAAACTGGAAGAAGAATGAATATATTAAAGAGTTGAAAGTTAACAACGAAAAACAAAATTAGCTGATTGTTGTGAAATTGAAGAGATTTGAGACAAGTCCCACAATGCCCAAGTAGTATTTGGCTTGTCGGACTACTATGAATAATTTTAGATTGAAAATAATAGAAAATGTGGGATTTGTTGATGAAAAAACGAAATCAGAAAATTCACGATCTAAAATTCTGTTACACAAGCCGTAGCGGTGCCGTTTTGGTCCGTTTCGGCCGTAACGGTGGTGTAACGGCCGTTACACTTGTGAATTTCTTTCACATCGAAAAATTAAGCCGTAATGGGTAATAGAGGCCACTGAAACCATTACGTAACGGCGTTACGTAACGATAATGACCGCTTTTTAAAACTATGGATACACCTCATAAAAACAGTGTTGAATGTAAAAATCACCACTTTTTTTTAGCTTTTTAGGGGTGTAATGGTTAGGGGCACACTGTGCAAGTACGGGAAATTTGTCCCGAACCGCTTTCTTAAAAGCAAGGACCACTATGAGAGGTTAAACCAAGGTAGCTCAAGTGGCAAGAGTTAGAGGTGTCCTTGGATTGGCTCAACCAGCTCAAGCCGCCCAACCCAATCCAACTAACATGGCAATGGACGGTTTTGCTCATGATGTGATCGGGTGACGAGTCTCTCATACTTTTTTTCTCAGATGATGGTTGGGTTACATGTCTTGACTACAGCCACCTGCCAAACCCATTCCGACCAACAAATATTTAATTTTATAAATATTTAGATTTATTACAAGATTAAGTTGTCTATTACTTCAATAGTTTTCTGTGAAAACTATGCAATTTGGAATTATGTGTTGTGCAAGAAAGGCCCAGAATAATCACAAACAGACCACAGAGAGACAGATTTTACGTGGTTCAGCAATTTGCCTACGTCTACGGGCGGTGAATTTCAATATATGGAAAAACAAATACAAATCAATTAACTCTCTCTCACAAACTCTCTCTCTCTCAATACAATTTGAATACAAAATAATCTGATATTACATTCATATTTATAGAAGAGAAAAAATACCTAATCTAATCATATTTGTGTTCAAATTTCTGAATCAAACAAATCAACAGATAAACTCTGCATCCAAATGCGCTTTGTGGCGCCAAATTCACCTGGGATGACCAAAGCTTCAAATAAGATATATTGGCAGATTAATGCTGTCACTAGATGCATCGTAAGACGTTATACACCCGTAAGTGTTCAATACTTTGCAAATTGGTTAAGTTTAAACAATGTTGGGACTTGATCTTAGTCATTTGAGACTTCTTACAAATTGTATTAACACCTCCTTTAAAAGTATGCCATGTAGAAAATGCAAATTACCACGGATAGTGCCTTTCAAAATCTCACGAGCCCCCAACATAACTTTGAGAACTCCACCATTCATAATGGTTTTGAACCCTTTCGAGTCTAGAACTTCAAGTGAGATAAGATTCTTCTTCAAGTCTGATACATACCCGAACTTTTGAAATAACCTTGATAGTTCCATCATACTGCTTCAAATGGATACTTTCTATCCCTTGAAGCTTACAAGCATCATCGTTCCCCATAAGCACTGCTCCACCGTCTATCTCTGTGAAGTCAGAAAACCAATCCCGATTGTGACACATGTGATAAAAACATCCATAATCTAAGATCCATTCATCAGAATGGCAGACAAATGGTGAACTCGTCAAAATAACATCAAAATCTTCATCCTCACTGACAGTATTGGTTGTGGAAGCTGTGCTTTCTTCTGTTCATTCAGTTTTGCACAATCCTTCTTCCAGTGCCCCGAATTGTGGTAATAGGCACATTTGTCTTTGGCGATTCTCCTCGATCTAGATAAATCACTACTTGATTTTAAGCAAGAACTTCTCTTCTTTCCAGATTGTTTTGAACCAGATCTTACTGACAAGGCTTCGTTGGATGTATCATAGTTGATCTGCTTGTCCTTCCGGCGGTACTCGTTGTTTATCAAAACACTGGATCTATCCACTAAAACAGATCTTTTCTTTCCCGTACAAAAGTGTGGTAATCAGATGTTCATATGAATCAGGTAAGGAATTCAATAACAATAGAGCCTTATCTTTATCTTGGATCTCGACATCCAAGTTCTGCAAATCAGCAAGAATTTTATTATAATTATTCAAATGTTCGGATATAGAAATATTTTCTTGAAACTGAAACCAAAAGAGCTTTTTTTTCAAATAGAGACTGCTCTCTATGCCTTTCGATAAGTATTTTTTCTCTAATTTCTTTCAAAGATTTCTTGCCTTCGATTCTTTCATCACAAAATATTTTTTATCTTTAGTAAGACATAAACGGATTGTGCCACAAGCTTGTCGATTTAACTTATCCCATTCTCTGTTTGACATATCGTCTGGTTTATCTTCCAAAGTAAAATTCAACTTCTGTTGAATCAAAACTTCCATCACCTCACATTGCCACATACCAAAGTTGTTGGTTCCATTGAATTTTTTAACTTTAAATTGTGCGTTGGACATCATAGTTCTCCGCGAATAATTACTCAAACCCTCTAACTTCTTTCCTTTAGCAGATTCGGCTATCAGAATGCTTAAGCTCCGCCACAAACAATATTCTGTGCTTCAATAAAATTAAAACAATTTTTTTTTAATATGACAAAATCGAATTTAAAAAAAACTGAATTGATTAAATTTGATGTTGCAATAAAATCTGGAATGACCAAAAATAGTAGGAACCTCTTTGACAAAAAAAACACAAAAATACTTAACCAGCAAAAAAAAAAAAAGAAAAAAACTAAAAAAAGTAGCAAAAAATTAGACTGAATAAACACAGGGGCGCACGCACGGAGGGGTGAGGGTCGCGCGCGGAGCAAGATGTTAGTGCAATTAAATTTGTGGAGCTAGCAACAATTTTTCAACAATGGCCTACGGACGTGTTTGGCTAACCACAAATATTGCAGAGACTTAATTGGAGTGTGCGGGAGCGTCTGAACTCGGTTTTTGATGTATAATCTATCGTTGGAATCGTCTCAACAAAACGAAGCTTCTAGTTTATTCAAAAATAATATTTGACCACTTTGAATTTTGGGCAGAGAACAAAAAACAACTTTAACCAAAGCTTTGATACTACTTGTTGTGCAAGAAAAGTCGAGAATAATCACGAACAAACTACAGAGAGACAGATTTTACGTGGTTCGGCAATTTACCTACGTTCATGGGCAGCGAATTTCAATATATGGAAAAACAAATACAAATCACTCGACTCTCTCTCACAAACTCTCTCTCTCTCTCTCTCAATACAACTTGAATACAAAATAATATGAGACTACATTCATATTTATAGAAGAAAATAGGCCTAATCTAATCATACTTATGTTAGTCGAGTTCAAACTAATTAAACAATTGCAAATCCACATTCTACAGGACTCTTCAAATTTAGTAACCATGATAGACTAGAAGTCTATACCAAATTGAATTTGACCCAAAATTCCCAATAAAGATCAATCCAACCTGACCCATGAATACCACTAGCAGGAGTCTTCGACCCACATTTATCACCGGAGTTCAAATTTTGGTGTCCACTTCCCGCTTATCTGTTAAAAAAAAAAACATTACCACCTTTTAGATGGGTGTTAGCCAAATTCAGAATGGGGAGATAGGTAGAGATTTTGGCTTGATGTGTGGCGCAAAGATGCTATGTTGTGCTTGACATTCCTTTCCATGTTTGCCATTACTTTGAATAAGAGGCATAAGTGGTGGATTGTGTGTGAGTGTCATTCTGAGTTGAGGAAGGACTTCTTGGATTGACAGTTTAGTTGGTGGAGCTCTTTTGTTTTTTGTATGCTTGTAGGGATTTAGTAGATGGGGATGACTATTAGTTCGACTATATTACGAAGTGAAAGCGTGGAGTGAGGAATTTTTATGTGACCTTAGCAGGTAATCAGAGGATTTTCTTTCTGTCGAAGGCTATTTGGAAGGTGAAAGCTCTATCGAAGGTTGTTTTCTTTTTGTGGTGCACATTGGAAGATTCTCACAATTAACAACTTAATAAGAAGACGATGGATACATCACATTGGTATTGTATGTGCAAAGGTGATATGGAGTCGGTTTCCCACTAGCATATTCATCGTGAATTGGTTAGGGGCTTGTAGGAGTTTGTTTTGAATTCAATTGTTATTAGTTGGGTTTTTCATAAAGAGGTGGTGAATATTATGTTTGGGCGGTGTCGGAGCGCAGAACGAATGCACGGCTCTTGGCACTACTCGCCTTGATGTGGGTTATGAGCGTAATAGGAGAACCTTCCAAGGTGTTGAGGAACGTGTGCATTAGTCGAAGAGCGCATTTTTTGCGTGTGTTATAGTTGGCTCTCCGGAAACAACGTACCTAAACTGCATGAACTGGTTGATTCTTTATTCTTTAAAAAGAATCTTTAGGTTCCTTGTTAGGACGTATAGGGGTTCTATTTATTTTTGTTTTTGATTCATGGGAGGTTTTTAAGGCTTAATCGCCTCTCCTTTTTTATAGGGTTCCCTTTATGTCAATCAATTCTCTATACTTACCCCCCCAAAAAAATCTATATATCAAGTAGAAAGACAAAGTATAAGTAGATCATAGAAACCAGTCAAATCGACCATTTTCACAAACCAAAGTGCTAGGATCCTATTGGGAAATAGATTAGAGCGAAAGTAACTCAATTAAAATCTTATGATTCATAATTCAGTTCAATATTAAATTCATGATTTAAGCGTAAATTGATACAAATCTATGAGGTAATTTATTTTGTGAAAGAATCGTGATAAATCTTGCGATTCACAGTTTGATTCACTATTTATAATTCATGTGATTCTTAAAATCAACGGATCGAACAAAATTGGAACCTCTATTTACCACTTTTTTAATAAAAAGCAATCCATAAAACAACTTAGTATGTTTATTATATAATAACAAATAACTATGCACAATTTGTTATGACTAGAGGATTCAATGAGAACCATGCAAATTGATAGGTTCTTAATCATTTTTCTTGTTTCTGTTTTATGTTAGAAAAATGTCAAAATATATGTTTTAAGGATGTTTAAGATGAAAATTACTTCTAATAAATTATCTATTGCTATTTTGGATTGAATACTTGGATCGGTTAGGTTCAACGGTTCCGTAATATTTGTTTCTAAATTTTTTTGTTAGCAATATGTATATAAGACAGGTTTTGTAATGCTTCATGTTACCTGGTTCATTTTATGATTTTTAAAAGAGATTATACTATGATTGTTTTAAAAAGTCATGATTGGTTGGATTTAAGCCAAAATTTCTTGTGAATGGAGGTAAATATGCCCCTAATTAGATTCGTAATTATATATTCTTATCGTATAATTTGTATCAATTTTAATTAATTTATCTTAATTTTAATTAATTTAATTTATTTTATACAATATGAAGTGTTTAACATACTAGAATAACATAATTCAATTATTTTGGCTTACCTTCAAAGAGGCATAACTATTTATTTATAATGATAAAAGAAGGATTGTAAAAAAGGAAGAAAATAACTTGCAAATCAAATCATAATCAATAAAATCCTAACTTCCAAATATGTTGATTTCAGTAATCAAACCATAATTAACAAGATCTTAATTTCTTAAAATATATTATTTCCAACACTCCCTTCAAGCTGGGACAAAGATATCAATCAAACCTAGCTTGACAATTGAAGACTTGAGCATAGATAATTCGACTGGACATGCTTTGGATCGGTCTCCGGAGGTGGCTTCTTAGTTTTCAAAAATCAACTAGATTTTAGAATGCTACCGGAACAACGGCAGCTACAAAAAATAAGAACAATGCTACCGGAATAGCATCGGTAGCCACCCAAAACAAGAACAATGCTACTGGAACAATATCAATAGCGCCCAAAAATAAAAATAATGCTACTAGAGCAACATCAATAGCACCCAAAAATAAAAACAATGCTACTAGAATAGCATCGATAGCCACAAAAAACAAGAATAATGCTACCGGAACAGTATCAGTAGTCCCTCCAAAACAAGAACAATACTACCAGAACATCGGTAGCCCCCAAAAATAAGAACAATGTTACCAGAACATTATCGGCAGCCCCCAAAAACAAGAACAAAGCTACCAGAACAATATCGGTAGTCCCAAAAAACAAGAATATTGCTACCAGAACAACATGAGTGGCCTCCGAAACCAAGAATAAGAACAAAATAGTAGTAATTCTCCAAAAAGTGCATTATCAAAACCAACAATATAATATGTTGAGACTTTAATGATACACCAATACTAAAGAAGCACATTGATCTAGAACTTGCAACCCACAATGGTGGGAAAGAGAAGGAACAGCGACGACTGTGAAGAAAAGAAAAAAAAAAAAAAGAGCAGCAGAAGTGAACAAAGACCAACGACAATGGCGGTGGTGAGGGAAAACCAACGATGGCCTCGACGGTGACGGTATATCAACGATAGATTCGCAATACCGATGAAGGAATACCGGCGACAAAAGTGAGAGAAAGCAGTGACAGCGGCTAGGGTTTTTGAACGAGGTTTTTTTTCTTCTTCATATTTTGGCTATGATACCAAATAGAATAACAGAATTTAATAATTTTGGCTTACCTTCAAAGTGGTATAGTTATCTATTTATAATGATACAGAAGGATTACAGAAAAGGAAGAAAATAACTTGCAAATCAAATCATAATCAATAAAATTCTAACTTCCTAGCATGTTGATTTCAGTAATCAATTCATAATTAAGGAGATTTTAATTTCTTAAAATATATTATTTCCAAAAACATCATTTTGTAGTTTATTCCAGATCTTACGATTCACAATTCTCGATTCTCGATTCTCAAATCGATTCATGATTCACAAAACTATGGTTTCAATTCACGATTCAATTCACAATTTGACAACTCAAGAAACAGTTAATTCTTTAGTTATATCTGTGTTTCTTTTGGACGTAATCAAATCTTATATTTGTTTGAATGAAAAGTTGTTGTGTTGACAAAAGTTTGTACAGATATTCCTAATTGTTTTTAAGAGTTGCGTGACCTTCTTATCCATGGATTTATATGGCTTTCTTCTTGGATGCATAGCCAGGGTCCCTTATATCAGAATGTGCTCCCTTATATGAGGAATGTATGTACATGGCATGCATAACCATTAGGTATATAAAATTAAGTTTTTGTTGGTCTTTCCTCAGACATGCACATAAACATATTGGACATGAAGTGTAACACATCTGTAAAAGCTTGATATTTATTGTTGGACTCATTTTCTATCAACTTAAGCTTTTTGGACAATTAGTGATTTAACATAGTATTAGAGCTCTGGTTTTGGGAGGTAGCGGGTTCAAGCCTCTCCAACTATATTTGTTTCCCCCTGCTATTTGCTCTTTTGAACTCTGTTGTTCTAGTTCTGTTATGTATAGTTCTCGACGTGCAAGTTGGGTTGCACTTGAGGGAAGGTGTGAACGCTTAATATTTATTGTTGGACTTATTTCCTATCAGTTTAAGTTTTTAGGTTGGATACAAAGTTTCGACAATATCTATCACTACATGGCTTTTTTTTTTAGCACCTACTATTAAAATGCAGTACATGAGAGAGTGCATCCTTGGAAACTTCAAGAGGAGACTTCTTGCAGTACTGAAAACTGATAATGATCTTCAACGGCCTTCTGTTCTGGAATCTCTGATTCGTAGGCATATTAGCATTGTTCATCTTGCAGAGCAACATATTAGTATGGACCTGACACAGGGTATCCGTGAAGTTCTACTCTCAGAAGCCTTCTCTGGTCCAGTTTCTTCTCTGCATTTGTTCGATAAACCTGCAGAGCAGCTTACTGGAACAGCCAATGAAGTTGTATGCAACTGGTACATGGAAAACATTGTCAAAGACATGTCTGGTTCTGGGATCCTTTTTGCACCACTTCATAGGTGCTTTAAGAGCACAAGACCTGTTGGGGGTTATTTTGCTCAGTCAGTGACTGATCTCAATGAATTGCAAGCCTTTGTTCGTATTTTTGGTGGCTACGGAGTTGACAGGTTGGACAGAATGATGAAAGAACATACAGCTGCACTTTTAAATTGCATCGACACATCGTTACGTGCAAACCGAGAGGTGCTAGAGGCCGTTGCTGCAAGCATGCACTCTGGCGACCGAATAGAAAGAGAGGCAAATATGAAGCAGATTATAGACATGGAGACTGTGGTCGGGTTTTGTATTCAAGCAGGACAAGCCATAGCTTTTGATTGCCTTTTAGCAGAAGCTGCTGGAGCAGTGCTTGAAGAAGGGGCGCCTTTAATACGCTCTTTGCTAGCAGGGGTTGTTAAGCATTTACCTGATGAAATACCCGAGAAGAAGGAAATTAGGAGGATGAGAAGGGTGGCAAATAGTGTTGGTGTAATTAGTGATCATGACACTGAGTGGGTAAGATCAATTTTGGAAGAGGTTGGTGGTGCTAGTGATGGTTCATGGAGCTTGTTGCCATATTTCTTTGCCACCTTCATGACATCCAATATCTGGAATACTACTGTCTTCAATGTCAACACTGGAGGCTTCAACAATAATATCCACTGTTTGGCAAGGTATGATGCTGTGATTTATTGTAATTTAAGAAACACAGTTGTAGTTAAGTAATTGAAGGCATGATGAATGCTTCTTCACCATTTAATGGGAATGAAACAGGCATGTCTAGACCTATCAGCTTCATTGGAAGTCATACAATTATCTGATCTTGAATCTTTAGCAGGTTGAGGTCTGATGGGAACTTCATTGCCAAAGATGATGAGACTGATCCTTTGTAATATCATTTTTCTTGTCTAATATGTTTCTCTTCTTTTTTGCTTTCCTTTGTTATTTATAAATGATAGAGGAAATTAAACCATCTGATTATCTGCCATACTTTTTGTACACATCTGTAATTCACCAATCTCGATGTGACCTCATTTGGGTATTATGCCTTATCCACTGGCTCTAAGTTTTGCGTATGGGAGATGTTTAATATCTTATTGTACCTGACTGCTCAACATTTATCAGACTTCCATAACTCAATTATGCTGTGTAGGTGCATTTGTGCTGTGATAGCTGGAAGTGAGGTTGTCAGATTAGAAAGGGAACATCAGCAGAGACAATCTTTTTCAAATGGCCATATTGGTGAGACATTAGATGCTGAGATACAGAACCGTTTGTCAGCTGAAACAAGCGTAAAGTCCACAATGCAGCTTTTTGTTAGGTTCTCAGCAGGAATTACACTCGATTCTTGGAGTGAATCCAACAGGTAAGAATCATAATCTTTTGTAACTGCTAAATTGCTAACAGCCAACTCATCTAAAACCTTAAGTTGTTAAAGAGAGGGGTAACTATATGTATTTTTTACCCTCAACATGCCCCCTCACGTGTCCTAGACTCTCCTCAGTAGGCAGGCCAAACATGTAATGCATTCAACACTCCCAATGATCAACCATAATTCATGTTTAAAAGGAGAGTCCAACTAAATAACCATAGGCAAATTTAAGAGGAAAAAAAAAAAATATATATATATATATATATATATATAGAGAGAGAGAGAGAGAGAGGAGAGTAGTGTTCGGGTTTGAAATCAGTAGATTGATGTCTGGCAGTTGTGGGTTTCAAGACGCTTGCATGATTAAAAATCTTGCCATTGAATTTTGATGTGGATAAATTCAAACCATTCAGATGTGGTTAGAGGGATTTGGAAGACAATCTTCCTGAATTGAGCTCAGCCATTGATTCCTTTAGATGAGATCATGAGAGATGCTTAATGTCAAATTTGTTGGATCAAGCACTTACTATCTCATCAAAACCCGCAGGTAGTGGTAAAGGCGCAACTTTATTTCCTTAAAGGATAGAGCGCCAAGCGCCACAAGTTGACTGTGATTCGTTCCAAACCCGGACCTCCGCCACGGAAGGATGCTGGCCCAAACCCAGGCCAACAATCCCCCCCCCCCCCCGGCACCTGCCTGCAAGCAGCATGCCATCCAGAAAAATCGATCTTGAGACCTCGCTTTGATATCAATTGTTGGATCAAGCGCTTACCATCTCACCAAAACTAGCAAGTAGTAATGAATGTGCAACTTTATTTCCTTAAATGGTACAGCGCCAAGTGCCACGAGTCGACTGTGACTCGGTCCAAATCCGGACCTCTGCCATGGCAGGATGCTGTCCCAAATCCAAGCCAACAAAATCAACCTTCCTAAATTGTAATATAGATTGTAATTGTTGGGTTGATAATGAGATTTGAGCACGCAACATATTTTCTGCTCCATGCCATGTAAAGTTGTTAACAACTAACTTGTTTGAAATCTTAAGCTGTAAGAAAGGAGTAGCTATATTATTTTTATCCTGAATAATAGTATACTAGAAAATGCCTTATACAAGCTACTTAGAGTTGGTAATGCCAATCTGGCCTGCCAGAGTAGCCTGTTGTCTTTCTTAATTTATAACTGTTAAGTTAGAGTTATTATTGTATTTTTAGTATGCATGCCTTATTATATAAATAATAGTGATAAGGGAGCTAATCTTAATTTTGAGTGCTCTCTCTTTTCACCGTCTGAATAACTCTCTCCTATTCTCTCTCAACTCTCTCTAATTGTTCTTCGTTCATACACCAATCTAACATGGTATCAGTGCAAAATCCTATGTAATTGAGATTTCTCATCGTTTTTCTTTTTTTTCTTTTTTTTTAATCTTAGAATTCGACATTGTAAAAGAAAAAAAACTTTTTTCTTCCAGAGATGATTGATTAGATCTAAGGATCCATGTTATGATTTTCCCTTTTTTTTTTTTGACGAGTTATTTTTTTTGAACTTTTTTTTCTGGCACTGCCCCTATTTTTTCCCAAAATTCGCGATTGCGGCTGTTTCTGCAAGGATCAATGGTTGTTTTCCATTCTATGGGTGCGATTAGGGTCCTCCAAGGCTCTACAAGGATCGAATAAACCCTATGGTTGAGTTTTGATTGTTTTTAAAGTCGGCTAGGGTTTTCTAGACCTGCGGCTTCTCATCCTTCGAACTTTTTCAGCTTTTTTCAGTCTATTTTGGTCCTTAAAGGGCTCGACCCGTGTGTTTGAAGGATCTATTTGGTTCACCTCTGCCTTTTCGTGTTGTTTGATGGTTGCGATTTCATCTGCTTGGGTTTCCACCAGTCTGTTTGGTTCTTTTCTGACTTTGCTCCCATTTGGTATGGTGTTTTAGATATCTTTGGTAGTCTTATGGTTTAGTTCTACCTTGATTTGCACATGTTCCATCGTTTCTTGCTTTTGTTTGCCTCATACTACTTGTTCTTGGTTTTGCATGACCATGTTTGATTTTGAAAAGCTTTCTGGTGGTCATGAGGACACTTGATTAATTCATTCAAGGACTCCTACTGATAGTCCGTCTCTTCAAATCAATCCTGTTAAGTTGGATGGCAGCAACTATTTGATTTGGTCTCGTACTTGTAGTTTAGCCATTGCTGCTCGCGGTATCTCTGGATATATCACTGGTGAAACTCCACAGCCAACAGTTGGGAGGTCGTCTCGCACACGATGGACAGAGGAAAATGCCTTTATTATGCCATGGCTACTCCACTCTATGCAGCCCTCCATTAGTTGCAGTTTCTTACTTTTGGATACCGCCCAAAAGATTTCGTAAGATTTCGTCCGCTACTGCCCATAAGATTTCGTCCGCTACTACCCAGACTTATTCCTAGACAGGTAATGATGCTCAGCTCTATGAATCGAGGAAGAAACTCTGTGGGTTAGATCAGAAAGATCAGTCGCTAGCTCAGCATTATGCTGAGTTGACCAGTTTGTGGAACGAGATAGATTATTATTAGGATTTCCATGCCATTTGTACTACTAATGCTACAACTTTTCAAAAAATGGTAGAAAATGAGCGGGTGTATGATTTTCTTGCCGGCCTCCATATTGACTTATGATCCGATCCAATTCGTGTTCAGATTTTGGGACAAGATTCGTTCCCTACCTTGAGGCAGGTGTCTGCTTCTATTTAGCAGGAAGAGAGTCGACATCATGCTATGGTTCTTTCTCCTAGTTAGGAGCACTCTGTGTTAACTGTCACGTCCATTATTCGACCAGGACAGCCTATCAAATCTGGGGAGAAAAGTGGTTCAGTAGCTTGTGATCAGTTGCACTGTGAGCATTGTGGTAAAGCCCGTCATACTATTGACCACTGCTGGAAGTTACATGGCCGTCCTTTTCAGGGACATGGCGGTGGCCGTGGTAGTGGCCGTAGTGACCCTATTCGCTCCCACGCTCATCTTTTTGAGATCTCTGGTACATATCTGGTGAGACTTGCCCTTTCTCTGAGGTGGAGTTGACTACTCTCAGTCATCTGATGGCTCAAGTTAACATCTCTCCTTCTCCAACTTCCACTTCCACCTCTAACTTTGCTCACTCAAGTATATCTTCTAGTGGACTTAGTGCTGTTGCCTCTCCTATTTCTTGGATCATTGACTCCGGTGCCACTGATCATATGATTAGGTCTTTGATGGCTTGGGTTAACATCTCTCCTTCTCCAGCCTCCATTTCCACCTCTAACTTTGCTCACTCAAGTATATCTTCTAGTGCACTTAGTGCTATTGCCTCTCCTATTTCTTGGATTATTAACTCCGGTGCCATTGACCATATGATTGGGTCTCTGATGGCTCGGGTTAACATCTCTCCTTCTCCAGCCTCCACTTCCACCTCTAACTTTGCTCACTCAAGTATATCTTCTAGTGCACTTAGTGCTGTTGCCTCTCCTATTTCTTGGATCATTGACTCCGGTGCCACTGACCATATGACTAGGTCGTTCACCTTGTTTTCTTCTTATTTTACTTGTTCTGGTAAATATAAGGTTCGAATAGCCGATGGGTCTTTATCTTCTATTTCTGGAAAAAGTTCTATCAATTGTTTTACCACCCTTTCTCTGTTGTCTGTTTTTCATGTTCTCAATTTTTCTACTAATTTCTTATATGTTAGTCGTCTTGCCAGTTCATTAAACTGTTCTGTAATATTTTTTTCACTCATTATGTTTTTTCGGAACTGGTGATGGGAAGAACAATTGGCAGTGGTAATGCGCATGGTGGGCTGTACGTACTGGATGTTCCGTCTACCTCTTTTCTTTCACCTTCACCTTCACCGTCTGGCTAAGCTCTCCATGTCACCATTGAACCTTTCCTTTCGCAGCTACATCAATGGCATCGTCGTTTGGGGCATCATTCCTTTAGGGTTTTAAAGAGACTTTTTCCTTCTTTAGCTAAAAATTGTTTTAGACGTACTTTTTGTTGTGATGCATGTGAACTTGCTAAACATAAACAGTCTGTTTATCCTTCAGTTAATAAACGTAATGATTTTTTGTTTATGCTTATCCATTATGATGTTTGGGGTCCTTCAGCTGTTACTTCTATTTCTAGTTATCGATAGTTTGTGACTTTTATTGATTGTTATTCTCGTGTCATTTGGGTTTATTTGCTTTGTGTTAAGAGTGAAGTTTTTTCGTGTTTCCAAAATTTTCATAACATGGTACGTACCTAATTTGATGTCATCATCAAGATTCTTCGTTCTGATAATAGGACTGAGTATCTTGATGGTGATTTTCGCGCTTATCTCGAGGCTCATGGTATTCTCTTTCAGACGAGCTGTGTCCGTACTCCTGAACAAAATTGGGTGGCAGAATGGAAAAATCATCATCTTTTTGAGGTTGCCCGTTCTCTTCTCTTCACTTTGCATGTTCCCAAGTATTTTTGGAGTGTCGCTGTCTTTACCGCTACCAATCTTATCAATCGTTTGCCTTCTAGTGTCCTTCACTTTAAAACTCCTTTGGAACTTCTACCCATGTCTCCTCCTATCTCTTCTCTTCCACCTAGGGTCTTTGAGTGTATTTGCTTTGTTCATGCACTTAAACACTCGTGTGGCAAATTAGATTCTAAGGCTGTTAAATGTATCTTCATTGGCTACTCTCCTACTCAAAAGGGTTATAAATGCTATTCTCCTTCCACTCGTAAAGTGTTTGTCAGTATAGATGTCACTTTCTTGGAGACTGAGTCCTTTTTTTGCCCATATGAGACATCTCTTCGGAGGGAGCCATCTAAATTGGACGAGATATTGCAATCGAATACGCTTATTCAGCCTAATCGGGAGTCTCATGGGTTAGTCTTTCCAAATCTTATACACTAAGGCCATATTTCCACTGAGGGGGAGAAGGAAGGGTCGGGTGAAGGGGAAACAGAGTAAGATATTGGCCCCGTTTGGGTGACCTTGCTTATTTGTTTATTGGCTTATAAGCCAAAAAATAAGCCACGTCATTTGAGTAACCAAATAAGCTAAAAATAAAAAAATAAGTAAATAAGCAAATAAGCTCGTTTGAGTAGCTAAATAAGCAAATAAGCTAGTTTATAAGCAAATAAGTTCGTTTGGGTAGTTGGCTTATAAGCAAATAAGCAAATAAGCCACAAGCCACAAGCCACCCAAACAAACTTGCTTAAATGGGATTTGGCTTATTTGCTAATAAGCAAATAAGCCAATAAGCAAATAAGCAAGGTTCACCTAAACGGGGCCATTGTTGGCTGATTACATTGAACTGATCTGCATACTTATTCTCGACGTCAAAAAGATCAGACTGCTCGTGCACCACTACCACCTTGCTAGTTGTTCTCTTCGCCTCCCGTTTCAGTCTCTTTCACTGCTTCACCTGGTAATGAATCATCTGTTGTTGATCTTGATACTTGTGATTTACCTATTGCCCTTTGGAAAGGCATTAAGATATGTACTCAACATCCAATTTTATAATTTGTCTCTTATGACTCATTATCAACTCCATATTATGTTTTTGTTTCGTCTTTGTCCCCTATGTCGATTCCGCATGGTTGGACATAAGCTATTGTGGATTCGAAGTGAAAAAAGGCTACGATTGAAGAGATGACAACTTTAAAAAAGAATGATACCTGGGAATTAGTCTCTCTTCCAAATGGTAAGAAGCCAGTTGGGTGCAAATAGGTGTTTATTATCACATAGAATGCAGATGGGTCAGTGGAGAGACTGAAGGCAAGACTAGTTGCTAAAGGTTTTACATAGACTTGTAGTATTGATTATCAAGAGACGTTTGCCCCAGTTGCCAAAATGAATTCTGTTCGAGTAATTTTGTCTTGTGCTGCTGCTATGGGTTGGCCTATCCAACAATTGGATGTGAAGAATGCATTCCTCTATGGGGACTTAGAGGAAAAAGTTTATATGGATATACCACCAGGGTTCTCATCTCATGAAATTGAAGGGAAGGTCTGTAATTTGAAGAAAACTTTATATGGGCTCAAACAATCTCTAAGAGCTTGGTTTGAAAGATTCTTCAAGGCTATGTTAAAATTTGGGTGCCGATAAAGTCATGCCAATCGCACCATGTTTGTCAAGCGTAGTGATAATAAGATCATAATTCTTATTGTATACGTTGATGGCATAGTTATGACAGGAAATGATACAGATGAGGTGACTCATCTTAAGGCAAGTCTCGCTAAAGAATTTGAGATGAAAGATCTGGGAACGTTACGCTACTTTCTTGAGATTGAAGTAGTTAGATCAGATAATGGCATCTTTATTTCTCAACGAAAGTACATTCTTGATCTCCTAGAGGAAATTGGCATGCTGGGTTGTCAACCAGCGGATTCGCCTATTGAGGCTAATCATCGCCTCGGTAGTGGTGATGGCCAACCAATTGACAAGGGCAGATTTTAGAAGCTTAACGAAGCATATTGAGATTGACAGACACTTCATTAAGGAAAACTTATACAAAGGTTCGATTTGTATACCATTTGTAAAATCTACAGATTAATTAGCAAATATTTTTACTAAAAGGTTTAGTAGTAAGGTGTTTTACCCCATTAAATGCAAGTTGGGTATGAGGAATATCTATACATCAACTTGAGGGAGAGTGCTAAGTTAGGAATATTATTTTATTTTTGATATACTTGTCTTATTATATAAATAATAGTGATAAGGAAACTATTCCTAATTTTAGGTGCTCTCTCTTTTTACCGTTATAATAACTCTCTTCTATTCTCTCTCAACTCTCTCTAATTGTTTTTCGTTCATACACCAATCTAACAATAACAAATTCACTTCACATCCTTGTGTTGTGTGTTGATTCTTTTTGCTTCCTTATTTGCTTGCCTCTCTCCCTTTATAGCAACATTCACACATACTGATTACGAACATACCTTAAGTATTCTATCATTTTTCCTGAGATGTCCAAGCCATCCCAGATTTTACTGTTTAGCTTCTGATTGTAATCCATTCTTCTGAGTGCACATATGGAATAACACTGTAATGAACATTTTATACGTTCATGATCCGATCCCATAATTATGATTCAATATTTGTTTAGTGAGAACCGTGTATAGGGTGAGGTTTCTTGTGATCTAAGTTATAAAAAAGAGAACCAAGAAACTAATCTATTATTTCATTCATAAAAAAAGAAGCTTAAACATAAACGTAAGTTACAAAATATAAATAGGACAAAAATTAAAACCCTAATTAGCCTTAATGACACAATTACCCTCTAACTAACAAATAAATAACAAAATAATCAAAAAATATACTTTCACACCCCTCTCAAACTCATGATGTAAGCTCGGTGAGCGGTGGAAGTTCGTCAAGAAGAAACTGAAAACAAGCCGAAGTATGAATCTTAGTGAAGATATCGGCAAGCTGCAATAACGAGGAGACGAAGGAGAGATCAATAATACCAAGCTGAAGATGTTACGAACAAAGTGACAATCAATCTCTATATGTTTTGTACGTTCATAGAAAAGAGTTATGAGCTATCTGGATCACACGCTTATTATCACAGTAGAGAGAAGTAGGAGAAGAGAGAGAGAAACCCAAATCAGATAGTAACCAACGGAGTCAAACAATCTCAGCAGTAGCATGAGGTATGGCACAATATTCAGTTTCAGCAGTAGAACAAGTAATAACAGACTATTTTTTACTTTTCCTAGAAATGATAAAGTCACCAAGAAATACACAAAACCTAGTAGTAGATTTGCGATCAGATACATCACTAACCTAATTAGCATCAGCATAAACTCGAAGAGTCAATCATGAAGATGAAGACAATAATAGGCTCTGAGAAATAATACCACGAACATAACGCAGAATGCGAAGCAGAACTACCCAATGAGTGGAGCGAGGAGCAGAGACAAATTGACTTGCCATATAAACAGCATATAAAATATCAGGACGAATCATAGTTAAATAAACTAAACACCCAACTAGCTCTCGATCAACAGTGGAATTCTCAAGAAGAACGCTATCAGAAAGAGAGAACTTAGCATGCAATTCAATTGGAGTATCCACAACTTTATCATCAATGAGACGAGCACGGTGGATCACCTCATTTGCATATTTTGATTGAGATAAGTGATAAACCTGTGAGGGAAGAAGTAACCCCTATATCAAGAAAGTATCGCAAATGACCCAAATCTTTCATCTTAAATGCATAAAACAAATGCTGTTTCACTTTAGAGATAGCAGTAGAATCAAAGCCGGTGATAATCATATCATCTACATATAATAACAAAATAACCATCCTAGGTGTAATGTGGTGGAGAAAAAGAGCAGAATCATGTGGACTAGGAGTGAGACCAATTTGGGTAATAGTGGACTGAAAGCGTTCATATCAGGCACGGGGGGACTGCTTCAAACCATAAAGGGTACGACAAAAAAGACAAACAGAAGTAGGAGGATGCGGAAGGCGTCAAGGACACAAACTTTCTCATTAAGATGCCCATTGAGAAAAGTATTCTTGGCATCCAACTGAAAGAGAGGCCACTTACAAATTGCAACAATAGAAATTAGAGTACGAACTGTGGTCATTTTGGCTACAAGTGCAAATGTTTCCTTGTAATCAATCTGATACTCCTGAGAAAAAGCACTGGCAACTAATCTGGCCTTATCGCGCTCCAGAGAACCATCAGAATAAGTTTTGACTTTGTAAATCTATTTACATCCAATAAGATTTTTACCTGCAAGCAATGGAACCAAATCCCAAGTACAAGTCTTCTGAAGAGCAGTTAATTCTTCTTGTATTGCATTGGTCTAGTGAGGATCAGTAAATGCTTCTTTATAGGATCGAGACTCAAAATAAGTATGAATAACAGATAAGAAAGCACGATAAGAAGATGAAAAGTAGGTGTTAGAAAAACGAAGTCTTACTAGCGAAGTACGCTCACACAAATGATATGACCATTTAGGGGGGAACACGGTCTACAAAAACAAAGAGAGTTGAATCGGAGCTGTGGATACATGTTGAGAGGGAGGGATGCCTGCGAGAATAAACTAACAGGGGAGATATAGTTGAAGAACGAGATGTAGAAGGAAGTTCAGAGACATCAAGAGTTTGAGTAAATTCCTCAGAAGGCACATCATGCAAAAAATGATTAATATGAATTAAATCCGCTTAGGGGACTGGGGCAACATTAGAAGGAAGAGCAAAGTAGGAAAATCGCTCAAGAAACACAACATGACGAGAGACTTAAAGGCATTTAAATGTAGGATCATAGCACCGATATCCTTTTGTTGAATATCATAGCCCAAGAAGACACAAAGAGCTGAGCGAGTGCTAAGTTTACATAGGGAGCTGAGCAAGTGCGCAGTTTAGTACACTCCCGTTTAGGAAGAAGGACAAAACAAACACAACTAAACACACGCAACAACGAGTAGTTAGCAGTATGTCCAAGCAACTTTTCATAAGGGGAGATGCCTGAAAGAAGAGGTGTGAGCATATGATTAAGAAGATACATTGTGGTAAGTACTGCTTCTCCCCAAAAACTCGCAGGGACAGAGGAAGAGAGAAGAAGGGAGCGAGCTGTGTCGAGGATGTGCCGATGTTTTCTTTCAGTTCTATCATTTTGTGTCTGAGTGTCAAAACGAAGTCGATGAATAGTTCCAGATGCAGCTAAGAAGTCTGTGAATTCGGTTAGGAAGTACTCACCACCCAAATCGGAATGAAGTGTCTTTATAGTGGTAAAAAATTGAGTGGGAACCATAGAATAAAATGTGCGGTAAATACAAAAAAATCAGATTTGTGAGACATGAAATACACCCAACAAAAATGACTATAATCATCAATAAAAAAAACATAGTACACTGATCCTCCTTTAGTTGTAATGGGGGAAGGACCCTACACATCTGTATGAACAAGAGAGAAAGGAGAAAGGAAAGTGTTTTTACTAAAAGCTAAAGTTGACATTTTTGCAAGTTTACAACCACTACACTTAGAGACATCACTAACAGGCACATTACCCAAGTGACCAAACTGAAGCAACTATTTTAAGCGGTCACTAGACAAATGACTTAGCGTAGAATGCCAAAGATAAAAAAGAGGAATAGTGTTGATCTAAACAAAAAGAAGATAAGGCTGCGGAGGAAGAGTCCAGAGGAATATACAAAATTTCCAACACATACAAATCACCAGTTTGACACTTAATCCTAACCTGCATCTTAGACGTCCGATCCTAAACAACACAACTAGAAGAAGAAAACAGATCAAAACTAGAATCAAACAGCTGACGGAGAGTAAACTGATAGACAATTGTGGCACATAAAAGACATTAGGAACAGATAAGAAAAAAGATGAGGAATGGACAACCGAGCTGATAGAAACAACTTGCATGGAAGCACCATTAGCAATCGAAATAGTGATGGGAGAAGAGGGAGGAACATAATGACTGAGACTCGATAAATCAGGTTTCATATGATGAGAGGAGCCAAAATTAAACATCTAGGTGGTGGTTGAGATATTTGTGAAATAAGAACCATGCAAACCTGAAGGAATAGTGGTTATAATAGACGCATGAGATAGGGCCCCAAAGGAGTTCTGCATAATCTAAAATTGCCCAAGAGAAAAGAGCACATAGGAATTCTTGCAGATCAGAAGCAAAACCTCATGGGTCAAATAAACGTATCCAAAACAAAATCAATGTTTGTTTCAAGATCTCATGTTAAAACCTCGTACCAAAATCTTGTCAAGACAATCGAACAGCTACTAACAATAAAACCAACAAATAGCAACTAAGCAATATCTGAAGTGTTAACTAAAGTATATAGTAAGAAAGCCAAAGCACAAATCAACGGAAATAGGAGGCCTGATGCACAAAACTGTTGGAAGCTGAAGAACTAAAGGAAATAAAGCTCTGGTGAGGTCATCGGATCTCTAGCGAGAGCCTGACGAGGTCTTCAGAGTGGGGTGCGAACTCGATGAGATCAATGGAGCAAAAAAACAGGTTGGGTCAGGTCACTGTAGATGCGTCGGGACCCAGATCTAGTTGCTGACTAATCGGCGGTGGTTGACAAGTGTCGAAGAGGACTTGTCGGTGGTCGTCGAACCTTAGGGGAAGGGTCGGCGATCGTCATCAGTGGTCGCTGGACTAGAAAGAGGAGTTGGCGAGGGTCGGGGAGGCGTCGCCTGTTGTCGCCGATCGTCGCTAGTGGGGAGAAGGGGTCGGTGAACTAGGGTTTGTTGAAGGGTTAGGCTTTTCGACGGTGGCTAGGGTTGCGAAATAAGAAGAAGTTCGTCGAAACTTCGTCGGTGGTGCGTCAGAGGTCACTGGCGATGCTAGGGTTTTGAAGGTGGCTTTGATACCATGATAGAAAACAGAATCAAGAAACTTATCTATTATTCCATTCATTAAAAAAAAAGTTTAAACATTAACATAAGTTAAGAAATATAAATAAGACAAAAGTTAAAACCCTAATTAGCCTTAATGACTCAACTACCCTCTAACTAACAAATAAATAACAAAATAACCAAAAAAATACACTTTCACACTAAACAGCACAAATACTTCTAGGAAAGTGTCGTGTCCATGTCGAACACTGACACACTTGTCGTACACTCGTCAATCTTATTGTATTCTTTAGCAACAAAAGGGTGCAGTCAGGTTTGGTAATTGGGTTTGTGAAAGATGATTGGGATGGTGGTTGATGACTCAGCTGCGGCGGTACTTGATGGCTCAGCAGTGGCAGTGGTTCATAAAGTTGTATTAGTTATCATGCAAGGATGGTTTTGGATTCACCGTTTCTTTTTTTTTTTTACTTCAACGACGGTGGTGGCATCGATGGCTGCAGTAGTTACAGTGAAGTGGTGATGAGGGTGGTTATGGTGAGCAGAAAAGAAAACGAATAATTTTGAGTTTTATGACGGTGGCGAGAAAAGGTTGCGATGAGGCTGAGAGAAGGAATGAAAAGGAGGATAAGAGTGAAAGTAGTTCATTGTGGGCTGATAAATTGCTGGGAGCAAGTAAATGGGGAAAGATGGGGAAAGATAAGTTGGAGCAGAAGAAAAAGAAGATGCATACAACTCTCTTTCTCTCGTAAAATAGTTCATTAATCTTTTTTGAACAATGAATTGTGCTTGAAAATACTAGGCAATCCCATGTTCGCCCAAGATAACTCCTACTGATTAAATCTTAAAATGACTGTTGTGGGTTGGTGTTTTGTATATAACCCGATTTGGGTCCGAAGACAGCCTCCGGCCTATAAATTCGACCATCTTCATCATATTAGGGTTTTCTATATATATATATATATATAGGGTTTAGTGTCTTGAATTTATGACATTCTAGTTCGGTAGAGTGTCCGGACAGTATTAGAATACTAAAAAAGGGAGATACCCAGTTACAGGACCTCTACAGACTGTAGAGAAACCAAGAAGGTCTTTTGACCGCTCGAGCGGTTTGTGGGGGACAGTAAAACTTTGAGGCGGTCAAGGCTGTGCACGTCAGGGTTTTTAACCTAATTTTGTGTTATATATAAAGGGTTTTATGTCTTGAAAATCCTATCGCGTCTATTTTCTTGATAGGCTCAGATTAGGAGGCTAGAGAGTACAGAGAAACAGAAAAAGGCTCAGTTTGAAATAATACGTAGACATTGTGAGGTTGAGAGTGAAACTCGTATTGTATATTTGTAAATAGTGGATTGTTTTTTCTCTCGTGGAGATAGGCAGTTAAGTGAACCACATATATTCATGATTCGTGTGATTGTTGTATTTTTTATTTACTTTGTATGAATTGAAACCTACGTGGGAATCCGCTACCCAAACTAGATCGTATTTTGGGGATTTGTGCCCTAAAATTCCAACAATATAGATAGATAGATAGATAGATATATATATATTAGGGTTCTCTCTCTCTCTCTCTCTCTCTCTCTCTATATATATATATATATATATATATGGTATTTTAGGATCTAGGGTTTTATATGAGAGTAATGGATATTGACGACTCAATGTATTCTCTTCTACCGATCTTCACCCTTGGAGGTAGATGAATCACGTAAATCTTGAGTTCTTGTGTGATTTTCTGTTCTTTTCTCATTTAATTCAGTTTAATCATAACAATGACCAAAGATGGTTAAATTCTAAAGAGAGACAAAGAGTAGATATTTGAGGTAAAATCTCAATTATGTTCAATCTCTCTCCTTCTACAATGATTGCATTTATTAGTGATTTAATATTTCAACTTCATACAATCTTGCATATGTTAATATCTCTCCTTCTATAGTGATTGCATTTATTAGTGATTTAATATTTCAACTTCATACAATCTTGCAATATGTTAACATCTTGCATTCTGCGCAGATCTCATCTCGTGGAGAAGCTCATCTTCCTGGACCAATTGTGCGAGAGCTCACCATACCTTCCAAGAAGCTCGCTCGAAGCCCACGTTCCATACACCATTCTCCGTTCGATATACAGCCAGTACTATACGAACTCTCCCTCCACACCTCTGGCTTTACTCGGGGTCTCACCACGCCATTCACCTGCCATTTCTCTATCACATGCATCTCCAGTAACCAAGCATCCTCGTGGTGATTCAAGTCCTCAATCGAGTTTTAACAATTCGAGTTATTTCAAGGCATCGTCAACCCATGGCCCGGATCAACTATACGTAAGTGACAACAAGCATCGGAATGTTAGGCGATCGGGTCCGTTGGATTATAGCTCGAGCCGGAAAGTGAAGTTTGTCGAAGGCTCAACATCAAGGAGCACAGGTCCCAGTCCCCTGCCGCGGTTTGCAGTCTCAAGGTCTGGTCCTTTATCCTACAAGTAGAAATGAAGCCAAAATAAGACAATAGGAGTCATAAATATTTGCATAAATAATTAGTTTTTTTTCCATTTTTTTGGTCAGGTTCATGTAATTATCACTGAGTGGTTAACATGTTAATTTTTGTAATATTTAGCTGCATATATATTGCGGGTATTAACTCTAAAGCTCATTAGAGTTAATGTGTCCAATTTGTTGCTATCCTGAAGTGTTTTTTATTCCACTGGTTTCTGCAATAATCTGCTAATACCTGCAACATATATAATCAAAAAATAAAAGAACAAATAAAAAATGTGTAATTTATAATTTATAATTTATAAATACGAGAATTATTTTGTGATCGTATGAAAGAAATGAAAAAATAATATAATTTTAAAAAAAATGAAAAATCTTTTCGACTCGATAGATGAAATAAATATTTTAGTCTTATAAACCAAAATTATGCCATTTTTTATTGATTTGGTTCTATAATACAAACAAAATTCGATTTGAATTCTTCGACTTATAAATAACCAAATTCCTAACATTCTATAGCTGTTTAGAATAATTTAGTTAATTAGTTAAAGAGTTAATTAAGAATTAGTCCCATTTTAAGAAGTTATAAGAGATTTATTCTTATAACATTATTTTTACTATTTTAGGTGTCACGATTTATTTCTTCGAATGGCGTTCGTGACCGGTCAGTGAGTTAAAATTTCACTAGAGGTTTCTTTCTTTCTTTATTTTCTATACATTCTCATTCTACTCTTTCCAATTTTGAAGCAAAGGTAAATTATTTATTGAAAATAAATCACTTTTCATAAACATTCTTAGCGATCTCATTTCAAAAATCTCTAGAGCTGACTGTGTTCAACATGACGAGATATAGAAATCGAAATGCAAAAATTACAGAACTTAAAATAAAATTATGAATAAATTAAATTGTCTTTTTCCTGTTACTGGTTCCTCTATGCATGTAAGCATCACCTGAAATTGTTCAACATCTATTAACAAAGCTAGTGTGAGTGCATAAATATTATTATTATTATTATTATATATTTATTATTATTATTATTATTATTAAGGGTTGGGTGTCACATTAGATTCTGTATTTTAACTTCAAGTATTATCCTGAAAATATTTATCCTTAGACTCAAATCTCTCTCTCTCTCTCTAGACTGGGCCAAGTTCGTCGGCACCCGTGCCTATCTCTCCCATGCCTTTGCGCTTATCTCTCCCATGCCTTCGTCGCTCATCTTCCACACCCATCATCTACAGCAGCGTGCATCGACCTCCGCCATGCCTCCGCCGCTCATCTTCCTTATCCATTACTGCCGCCGCTACAGATGGAGACATCGCTCCAGCACAATGCTTCGCTCATGTTATTTGCCTCCGGCAACAGTACGCTTGTCGCCCTCTTTCTCCTCTTTCTCGCCGCTCCCCTTCATCCTCTTTCTTGTCGCTCTTCCTTTTTCTCCTACTCCTTATCACCGCCCCTCCTCCTCTGCCCCTCCGCCGATCCTCCTCCTCCATTTAGAAATGATGATGTGGCTTCTTAGAAAGAAAGTGGTGTGGGCCCAACCTTTTTGGTTTTGCTGGTATATATTGTTTGAACTACATAGAGCAGCGTGTAAGGAACTTTAGGCAGAGAGTTTTTCCAGACAATACCGGTGGTATTGTGAAACCGCAACCATGTGGTGGACCCCAGCTAGTTTATGGTTAGCATAGCAAGTTTAGTTGGGTAGCCATGGTTTTGTAAAACAGTGGGCCACTTTAGTGGTTTTGTTTGATTAAAATATGTTCATTGGCTAAGACAGTCCTCCATTTAGATCTGTTTCGCTTCTCATTCAAAATGATAAATTTATGTTAAAATGATAAATTTGTTTAAAGTTAAACTGATAAATTTCTATTTAAGTGATAAATTTCTCAGTTAAACAGAGAAATACTGTAATAAAGTCTGAAGTTAAACTGATAAATTTCTATTAAAGTGATAAAATTCTCAGTTAAATTGAGAAATACTATGATGAAGTCTGTTAAAGTGATAAATTTATCAGAAGTTAAAGTGATAAATTCTGTTAAAGTAATAAATTTCGCCGAAAAAGAATGAGTGGTCAGAGAAGTCCGGCCTAATTTTAAGCGAATCCGAGGATGAAAACAGGTGGAATGGTGCCTCAGAACAATCATCTGGAAGTGATCCAAACTCTGTAGTTGAAACCGAAACCTTCAAACCAATAAAATTTTATCGATCCTTCGAAACTTGCTGCCCAAGTAAGGCGACCGCCATGTTCATTGTGCCGACCGTCAATAAAACCTCTTGAAAACTCTAACCAAAGGTAGCGACTGCCACCTCTAACCCGGCGACCGCCAACTTGTATTGTGGCGACCGCCATAGAACTTTGTGAAACCCTTTAAAAACATGGAGACCGCCAACTTACATTATGGCGACCACCAACTCCAATTGGTCTGACATGCCCTAAAACGTGGCAACATCTTATTGGTTGAAGAACTCTATAAATGATGTACCTTTAGTACGTTTTCAAGGACAGAAAATGGGTAAGAGGTTTTGAGAGGGAAGTTCTGTTGAGTCGCCGAACAATTTCGAGTCCCGACGCCGAAACCTTGCCGAAATACCGAGATCCTAACCTACAAGCACCTACATTGAAACCTTGTTTGGATCACCACCGAGGCACAGTCCCCGACTTGAGGATTCCCCAGCAATCTAGGTACCTCATTTGGATCCCCGATCCTTCTAACTCCATTTTCTCTCTTTTGGAGTGATCGGGTTAAATTCAATTTCAATTCACGCATTTCCTTCATTTACGTAGTTAAACTTGTTTATTGATCACATTGCCTCATTTAACTTGGTCGCTTTAATTAATTTCTTAATTTACACATTCACACTAATCATATTGTCTTTTTCTTTAATTTACTTATCAAATTAGTGCTAACATAACATGATGATACGACTAAATAATGTCGATATCGTTGTAATACAAGTACTTACATAAAAATGGTAGCAATTGTTGATATTGTATCCATTCAATGCTAATCCTCCTTTTAATGTTAATTTAATGTTTCTTTTCCTAATGTCTTATTCTTTTTTTTTTTCTCTTAATATTAGTTAACCTTTAATCTAATGCTAATATTCCTTTCTATTTTCTTGTAATATAGCTTAATTTCTCTTTTAATATCTTATTTCTTTTTCTTTTCTTTAATGCTAATGTCCTATTTTACTTTCTTTTCTTTTCTTCTAATATTAGTTTAAGGTTCATTCAATATCATTATTATAATGCTCTTCTCCTAGTGTTCATTTTCTTTTCTTTTAGTTAGTCTAACTTTCTTTTAATAACATTCTATTTTCTTTTTAAAAAAAAATTGATTTAATGCTATTTTTCTTTTACTAGCATTAATTTAATATTTCTTTTCTAGCTCTCATCTTCAAATTTTATTTTCTTTTCTTTTAACATTAGTGTAATTATCTTTCCTAATATTTTACTCTCTTTTGTTTTCTTTTTTTTATTATTAGCTTTATCTTTCCTTTCTTTTGTTCTTTCCTTTTTCTTTTTAATGTTGGTATTATTTTTCTTCATTTTGTTAAACCCAAAAATCATAAAAAGTCTTTTAAACTAGTTTTTCACCTTTTAGTATAAAGTTCTTATCTTTTGTTTTTATTTTCTTTTAAAAATGTAAATAGTTAGAATTTATTTTCTTAGTTAACATTTTCTAAAACACTTTTTATAAGTTTCTTTTATAAACCTTCTTTTTGGATTCTTTTTTATGCATATTTTATTTTTTTATTTCTCATTTCTCTTACCAATTCACCTTGTTAATGTTAGTGCATGTTTTAGTTTCTTTATTTAAAAGCATGTTTAGGATAGTTTAATTTATCTTTTGTAGCAAATATATGTTTAGATAATTTTAACAGCTTCCATCATGTTTTACTCTTTTATTCAAGTTTTGATAGTTTAGTTCATTTTGATGGAATTGTATGTGAGTGTGTTCCATGTATTATTTAGTTAGAAATTACATGCCGTAGAATTTAGGATTTTTCTTTTGATACTTGTTTTATTTGACATCCTATATACATATGTTATGTATTTTTCATATTTAATTTTGGATATTCTCTTTTTGCCTCTATTTTCTTTATTTGCATGTATTTGAGAAATTCTATTAAAGAACCAATAATGATTAGTAGAGGCCAACCTTATAGTTGGGAGAACGGGCTGCCTAACACTTTCCCCAATCGTACCTTAGCCCCCGAATCCTCTTTTTCTGGTTAAACATTTTAAAGATCAGTAGCTATTTTTGTTTTTCTTAGTTTTTTTCAAAAATTAAGTGGCGACTCTATTTTCAATAAAAGAGATTTTCAAAGATTGGTTTTCAAGGTATTAAAGACATTCTTCAAACATATTGGAATTATCATATTTTTTATCATTTCCAAAACCCCTAAATCCCAACGCCACATAGTCCCATTCCTGAAAAATAGGACATTCCTTTCATCATGGCAACGACTTTTGGGTTCACATAATTTTCTTCATTATTCATTAAAACTTGCACAGCCTTAGTTTTGTCGAAGCCGAACCCATTTAGGAGAAGATCCTCCTCCCCATGTTAAATCTTGAGGAGTGGGGTAGTGTCACTAAGTGGGGTTAACAATCCAGTTTCACCCTGATTGGTGACAGTTACTCCTTCCTTGATCAGCTTCACTTTTTGGTGCAGGGTCAAAGGAACTGCTCTAATCGACGGGTTTGTTGAAGCAAAAAAAAATTTTGAACCGACGTCGTGACCGTAAAAAATGACGTGTGCATTTATCATGAAAAATCAAGAACAATATTAATCTAAATAGCATTATACCTTTATGAAACTTGTTGAAAAGTTCCAATAAGTCCTGAATACGTTGAAGACGACCTTACAACCTTCTCACGTATGTCCCAGACGCACTACGACGATCACGGTGTGTGGGCACCGATTCCAATCGAAGACTTTTTCTTTTTTTCTTTCGGTTTCTACTCACACTTGTCTCCAAAAAGAAAAAATCAATTTGCC
>JAOTRH010000026.1:11847664-11858989 GCA_034768845.1 Heliamphora exappendiculata | reverse complement strand
TAGAGAGAGAGAGAGGGGGGGGGGGTAGGGAGAGGGGGAAAGAGTCTGCACAGAAAATACCTTTTTCAGCTCCTGTTGGAATTCCAGAATTCTCTCTGTGCTTGCCCCTCTGAGCAATTTAACTAAGTAACCTGGCTTTACAGCAGAGTTTGTATCTACAAAAACTGCAATTTTTCTATAATCTATTAGGTCTTCAAAAGGCAACTCAATATGGTCGCTAACTATAACTGGAACACACAAGCTCACGATAGCATCAAAGAGCCGACATGCTGATGGAGTATCACCAGCAGGATGTAAACAAAATTTTGAAGTATGCATCCCTTGCGAAGCTGCACGGCGACTCTCCCTGGACTGCGCACCATGTTTCATAATAACGCCTTCCTCATTCTCAAGTATTTGAAAAAGCATATCACGGATTTTCCCACCCTACAATTCCAGCAATTGTCAACTTATATACATGCCAGAGAAAGAATAAGAAAAAACAGCTTACACAAACAAAGTACATGGAAAGACAAAGGGAGAGAGAGAGAGAGAGAGAGAGAGAAAGAGAGAACAAATAGACACATCTCACAAAGTACCAACTATACATTACGTAGTTTGTGACAATTGTTCTGTATACGAAACATTTCCCTGTTATACCACTTGTAGTTTGTAGCAATTTTTCCTTTTTTCTTTATTATTAATATTCTCTTTGTTGAACAAAAAAATATTTCCAGCAATTATTCAAGAATGAGATCATCATAAAGTTGCAAAAACAGATTTACATTCCCTCAAACCGAAAATTAGCCAATGCTTAAATTATTCACAAATTTAAGAATCCAATTGGATATCTTTAATCAAAAGGAACAAGGTAAACATAAAAATAAACACATTCCACTGACTGGAAAAATTTATTGGATTGAATAGAATGGTACTCATTTGCACAAGACTCGATTCTCTATCTGAGAGGGGATGAAAAGACAAATAACGATAGGTACTTGACAAGGGATCAAGTTTAGATTCCATGAAAGTAGATGTTTTCTGCAATAAAAACACACCAGTAATGACTAAATAGTACTGTGGAGTTAATTTTCATATGGTAGATTTTTGTTATATTGATTCCTATTCATCCAGAAGAGTAATAATGATGGCAGGCACTTGAGTGACAATGTCTCATAGGTCTTTGGCAAGGGAAAATACAAAACTGGTGATAATGATTGAAGTAAAAAGCTCTTTTCAGCAAAGATTTACAGTAGAACACTGTTAATATATATTGGGCTTGTAAAAAATCATTATTGCTGCTCCACTTCTTCCTTCAGATGCTTGGAACTCATGATAATTGGTGGAAGTTTAAATCTCTTGTCACCGAAGAGTCGCTACAGAACCAGAATCTTGTTTCAAAGTTTATATGACATTATCAATATAATTGGAATTATCAAAGAAATATCTTCTATTTAATAAATCAGCTCATGTTTTTGAAATATCCAAGAGACAACTTATCTTTTACTGGTTGAGATTTATTCTTCATAAAATTTAAACGGTTAACAAATAAACGCCCGCCTATTCTAAAACCCTAAAGATTGCTCCTCTTCCAAACTCTAAAGATTCTCTCACATCTCCCTCCCTAGCTGCGTCTTTCCAAACCCTAATAGTGCTCTGTCTCTTGCTGTGACCGTCTCTCCCGCAACTGCTGCGCTGCCGTCACTGCTACATCCCGCCGTGACCCAGCTGCTACACCGCCGACACTGTTGCTACGCCGCCATCACCGCTTTTACGTCGCTGCTACGCCTCCCACAACTGCTACACCGGCGACGACAACGTTGCAGCTACACTGCCGGCACGGCTTCTACGCCGCCAACGCCGCAGCTACGCCATGTCCATCGCTGATAAGCCGCCTTCACTGCAACCCACCTCTAGAGCCACAACCGTTACAGACCCGACAGCGCCATGCCAACACCAACCGCGGGCTATGGTTTCTAATGAAACGCAAAAAAAATCCAGGTTTGATTATTCTCTATTTGTTTATTACCGTGTTTGCTACCTCTCAATTTTATTGTTTATGTACTTACTACAGATTTGAATAAGGATATTCCTTTCTTTCTTTTTATTTTCTCTACCTTTTTTTCCCGTTGGACTTCGGTTGGTATCATTCTAACGTTGCTTTGTTGCTTTACTAACTCCTATGTTACTCCTATTTATGGAGTACATATTCATAATAAATTTTGTTATTATGAATCAATATGCTGGAATAGCTAACTTTATTACATATTTGAAGCTCCTATAGCTTATAGAACACCTATATTACATGATTTGCACAAAGAGCTAGAGCTTGGATTTTTAATGTAAGAGTTTAATATTTTTTTAACTATTTTTACATTATTAAAATCATAAAGTTTATTGGTTGCTAATATTTATTTCATGAATAATTTATTTCTTAAGATGACACACACACACACACACACACACACAAAATAAGGATTTAACATTATATGCATAATTTAAGAATGTTATGTGCATGTACCTAATAGAATGGTTTATTCAAATTTCACTCGGATGCTGATTTTTCAGTGAATAATAGAAAAGTAGCATAAAATTATATTAAAATTAGATTAAATCGAAAAGTGTCTTTAGACACGGTAATTCACTAGTTACTAATATAATTGGATGGCCAAATGTCATCACAAAATTAGTTGCGGATGAAGGTGAGTTGTTAGTAGATCCAAACGGTATCGACAATTAGTCAAAAAGTTAAATTATTTAACTGTTGGTAGACCAGACATGTTTTGGTAGCTAGTGTTATCAATCAGTTTTTAGTTGCTCCACGAACTTGTCATTAGGATGCTATGGTGCGCTTTATAAGAAATGTCAAAAGTGCACCGGGTTGTAGTTTGTTGTATCAAGATTATGGGGATACTCAAATTGAGGATATACAAGATATAGATTAGGCTAGACCTCTATATGATAAAAGGTCAATTACTGATTATGTATTTGTTGAAGGTAATTTAGTCCCATGGAAAAGCAAGAAACACACTGTTGTTGATCGATCAAGTGCTAAGTTTGAACAAAGAGCTATGTCGCAAATCGCGTGTGAGTTGATTTGGTAGAAACATGTGCTAGAGGAAATTAGATTTTAACATTCTCGACTCATGAATTTGTTATGTGATAACCAAGCGGTTCACGTCGCATCTAATCCAATATTTCACGAGATGACAAAACATATTGAAGTTGACAGTCATTTTATTCGAGAGAAGTTGTTGCAAACTGTGATTCATACAAACCATGTGAAGTCAGTGAATTAGTTAGCACATTTATTCACTAAACCTTTACGTGATTCACGAGTACAATTTATTTGTACAAAGCTAGGTACCCCATGATATACATATACCAGCTTGAGGGAGAGTTGCGTTTTGGATATTGGTTATAATAGGAATCCCCTCAACTGTTATTGGTTAAGCACATAATAAAAACACAGTGGTTGATTTCATTTGTTGTCAACAAAGACCCATACATACATCGATAAGGAAGAGTGACTTATCACTTCAATGGAATAGTTTCTTTTTTTCCCTTTTTTGGAGGGTGGGGGCGGGAGAAAGAGACCTAATTTGATATAGGATGTTATAGTAATGAAATAAATGAATTTATATAAATTTAACAAACCAAGTAACTTTTGACAAAAATAGGATAATGAAAAAAGTTCATGAATCCGACTACCCCATTTGATTGGGACATAAAGTTGTGTTTGGTTTGATTTGGTTCAATGTGTAAAACTAAAGAAGAAAAAGAATAATAGTACTTAACATCATAGGTTAACTCCTCTAACAATTTATATTAACATCATGGGCATTTACCTCTTTCCGGAACCTATTCCCCATAAAGAACAACAGCGACTGCCGAGACTCAACACCGACATCCCCATCGAAGGTTTTAATGCGATGCGAATACGGCAAGATCACATCCTTCACCAACGAGGCCTGATCGCGGCCCAACCTCCCAAAATCCGAAACGAGCAGCACCGAATTCTTCACTCTATCTACAACCTTGTACAACGCATTCGGGTCCTGACATATGATCACGTGGTCCCATCCTCTGTTCCTCTTCCAGTACACTTGCTCCTCCAACCACTCGATCAAACCCTCCTGCATCTCCTCGTCGCTGTACGCAGGGCCATCGCCGATCACACTCACAGGCCGAATCGGATTCACCACCAAGCTCAGCGACGAGAAGAAAGGCACGTAGAACAGATCCGCTTCTTCGGGGTTCAAAACCCTAGTCACCGGCGAGCCGGAGCGGTCATCCCTGTTCAAATCGGAAAACAGGTACCACTCCGCCGAGTGCTGATTCCCCGGATAATTCAACGCCGACGAATCACTCACTGGACCTTTCAGACCCCCTCGCGCAATCGCATAGCTCTCGATGACCCCGTACGTGAACTTTCTCGGCAGATCATACACGTAGACCTTCACCGCCGCCGACTTTGGTGGAGAACTGGCGACAACTTTCCGGGAATCAAACCGATCGTCGGCGCCGTCGAGCTTCGAAGGGTTTGGGTAAACGAAACAGTTGAAGAAAGCGTAGCAAGCGAATAGGAAGAAGACTGTAGCGAGGGCGGGCCTGAGCATCGATTTGCGACCCATGTTGGAAACTAGGGTTAGGGTTTTGACATTGATGTGGTGGTGAGAGTTGGGTGGTGGTGAGGACGACGATGTTCTGGTTTTGGGTCGCAGGTTCATTTCGGGAGCTGGGTTATTGATGGCGTCGTCGGAGGCGCATGGTTATAGCGTGCGCAGTGGGTGGGACTTTGGGATGTAGAAGGGCAAAGTATTAGTGCGGTCGCCGGAGTCTCGAGTGTTGAGTTAAAGGCAAAAAGCCCTCTTTGGATTGGAAACGGGGCTCTAGGCAGCTTCTCTAGAGCTCCGTTTTAAATTAAAAAATTAAAAATTTATTTAATAAGTAAAATAATTATTTAAAAATTTTTTTAAAAAAAGTTAAATAAGTTAAGAAAAATTGAAATTTATTTAATTTTATATATAAAAATATAAATTTAAAAATTATTATTAAAAAAGTTAAAAAATCTCAAAAATTGACTTTAAACTAGTTTGCTAAACGAAAGCTAAATTGAGTTGATTAAAAAATTAAATTGAATATTGCTACCTATTTAATTAAATTATATTTTTTAAAATAAATTTTTGGTGCAAGTTGGTGATAAATATTTAATGCAATATTAAATATAACAAAAAGAATATTATCTTTTAAAATTTATTAAAATAAATTGAATCAAAATACTTTTACTACTTTAGACACTTAACTATTCAACTCAATATTTTATCCATCAATCTTAATATCTCATCTCTCTACATTTATCACTTTCGGCGACTAACAGCGACTACTTCTAACGACCGTCAACAATCACCTCCTCTAATTAATTTCGGTGATTTTTCATCGACTAATTTCAGTGTCTCTTAAATCAAATATAATTTTAACTGTTTAACTATAAAAAAAAATATTTATTTTTTGTGTGTGGTTTTAGTGGAGAATAAAGTGATAACAGTAGATATAATATAATGTTATAAATAAAAATAAATTTTACTATTTAAATACAATAAATAGTAAAATTTATCTTTAGTGTGGTTAGTATTTGAATAAGTAAAGATAAATTCTCCTGTTCGAATATAACAAATAATAAAATTTGTCAATTCAATTGTTGAAAGAGTTGTTAGAAAAATTATTAAAAAGCTACTTAAGGTTATTGTGAAGTTGCCAAAAATTCAATAGCCGTTGAAAAAATAATTGCAAGAAAGTCATTTTAAATTCATTGAAAAATAATCACCGGTGATCAGCTAGAGTTAAAAGAGGTGAAGAGGTGACGAGAAATGTGTATTAAGTAATTAAGAGAGTTTGTAAGTAATAATGATAATTTTATTCATAAAATTGTTTAGCATTAAATTAAAAAATATTAGTTTTTCAAAAATTTTAAACAATGAACCTCAAGATATAAAGAAAATAAAAATAGATTAAATGCACTATAAAGTTTAAAAATTGATTTATTGCCTAATTATTCCCTTTTAAAAAGTAATAATTTGACAAATTTAATTGTCTTACGTTAGTATTGATATTCCATTAAAATGACTTTTCTTATAGACGATTTACTTTTATAATAACAATTTGAAACATAAAAAATGTTCAAACTTAACCCCATTGGTGTTTGCTACAATTTCTTCAAAATAGTTTGTTTTTGTATTTTTTAAAACAAAATAAATTTTAAAAAATCACTAAAAACAAATATGGACATTCTAACTAACTTTAATGGATAAAATCTTTTAATTTGAAAATTTCATGAACTGAATTTATGTCTGTCACTTCAAAAAAAAAAATTGGCTATCATTGTGCTCCTCCACCGTGCGAGAATTTTATGACCTGTTTGGTAATTTTGGCTTTTGGGTTTTTTATTTTTATTTTTGTTAAAAAGACCAAAAATTTAAGGTTGTTCGATTGGCCAAAAAAAAAATTTTAAAAAATTTAAAAAGTTAAAAAATAAATCAAAACACAAATTTTCAGAATATTCTATTTAAACTTTCATCACTTTTAAATTACAATAATACCTCTTATTCATAACTTATTTTACTACTAATACTACTACTAACTATGTATAATTGTTAATATGAAAATATATATAAGAGTAAAATTGTCTATTTTGAACAAAAAGTAAAAAAGTTAATTTTTTATCCAAACAATCAATTTTTAAAAGAAGGTACAATCAATTTTGAACTTAATTTAATTTTTTGGTTAAAAATATAAAAAAACACAAAATATTTATATTATATTCTCATTTAATAAAATAGTAAAAAAACTATTTAACTTTTAAATTAGTTGCTAATGCGCTGCGTGTGAGATGTGGTGGCTAAGCATATCATGACAGGTAATTATTCGATAGATTTAAAACATCACGTGGTATTATTGATATTGTATTCTCATTTAATAAAATAGTAAAAAATATTAGGTAATTTTGCCTCAGGTCTTATTTTTAGGAATTACTTAGTGTTCAGTCTTGTTCTATTTTTTTTTTATTCCTTGAAGCCCTATTTAAAAATAAAAGTCCCAAAATGCCCTCTTTTGTTATTTGGGATTCATATCGCATTACCCAAACAAATCATAGTAGCTCGCACCCAGTATCGAAGTGAAGGTTCCATTTCAGATATGAGGCACTAACATTTCGAATCGATATGAGAAAATACGTTGATTTGGAATATTAAGATCAACATCAAGGTTTTTTGCCGATTGATTTGGGGGGCAAATTGGAGTTGGAGCAACCATTTCAAAGAAATGAGAATGAAAAGTAAGTTCTCAGATCTGCTGAAATAGGGCTGAGAAGTAAGTTATCAGATTTTACATAATACGTTGATTTGGAATATTAAGATCAACATCAAGGTTTTTTGCCGATCGATTTGGGTGGCAAATTGGAGTTGGAGCAACCATTTCAAAGAAATGAGAATGAAAAGTAAGTTCTCAGATCTGCTGAAATAGGGCTGAGAAGTAAGTTACCAGATTTTACATAATCTAGTGAGTTTCACTGTGACGTATTCTCAGATTTGCAAAATGGGTATGAAAAGTAAGTTTTCAGATTTTACGGAATCCGGTGAGTTTCACTGTGAATATTCTCAGATTCGCTGAAATGGGAATTGTTTAACTTCAAAACATCATACATGAGTTATTGAAGGGAATGAGGATTGTCTCATTTCTCATGTTTTCTAGGTAATGAAATGAAAATTGTTTCTTTTCTGCTTTTTTCTAGTTATTGAACTGAGGATTCTCTCATTTAGTGAAATGAGAATTATCTCATTTGCTGTCACAGTTTTCTTTCAACATGAGTTATTGATCTATGGGGCATTGGTATATAGGTGAACTCCAAATTGTGGGAAATCCCTCTTGGTTAAGCCTATGCTTACGTGCTTCTTTCGAATGAAGCTTTTGGAGTTAAAGAGTCTTCGTCTCGCCGGAAGAAAGAGGTTTCGGAACCTTGAAAAGATCGTTGACAACTCTGGCCGCAGAATTGCTTGTTTCGGTCAAGCCAGTGAGGGAGATGATATCGCTTTAACAGTCTAGAAGCGACTTCGGCTTGGGTATGCAGAGGTGATGGAAGCAGTGAGGTTACCTGTAAATTGCAAGCGAGTTCTTAGGGTTCAAAATCTTTGAGTTTCAGTCTGAGATTGAGATCTTCTATTGAATGAAAGGAGAATTGTTTCATTTGTCATGTTTTCTAGGTAATGAAATGAGAATTGTTTCTTTTTTTATTCTTTTTTTCTAGTTATTGAACTAAAAATTCAATCATTTAGTGAAATGAGAATTGTCTCATTTATCATTTTGCAATCACTTACTGATTTGAGGATTCTCCCAATATTCACAGTTTTGCAATCACAATTTTGGTTTCAGACATAAGTTATTGAAGGAAAGGAAAATTGTTCCATTTCTCATGTTTTCTAGCTAAAAATGAAATGAGAATTATTTCATTTATGATGTTTTCTAGTTATTGAACTGAGTAATCTCTCATTTAGTGAAAGGAGAGTTGTTTAATTTCTTATCTTTCTCATTTACTGAAATGATGATTCTACCAATATGCACAGTGAAATGAAAAACCACATGAAGCAATAGAAAATCCCAAAGATAAATGAAAAACTACATGAAGCAATAGATTCTGTAAACGGCCTGAAGCAATGGAAAAATTCGAATTGCCATGAATGAAAGACCACATGAAGCAATGGAAAAAACCAAACAGCACTGAAAAACTAGAAGTCTATGAGTTCGTGTAACTCGCTGCATAGTTCTTAATATCGTACCGGATAGTGTATTATTTTTTTTTATTAGTATGATATATATTGATACAGGTAAAATACCGAGTACTATTTCGAGTTTATCACTATAAAATATTTTTTATACACTTTTAAAAAATATTGTTCAATAATAAATAATTTAACATTGATTAGTTTTAAAACTTTTTTTTTATGCTATATTTGATACTTGAATTAGAAAATAAAAATAAAAAACAAAAGTAAAAAAAAATAATAAGTAAATTTTTTTAAAAAAAAATAATAATTATAGACCGGTACGTAACCGATATGACTCAGTATAAACCGGTACAAATCAGTATTTTAACTGGTATAAAATTAAATAATTAACGTACTAATTTTATTCCAAACCGATATGTACTGACTGATACGGTATGATACATACAACTATAACTCGAGTGAAACTCACCAAATTCCATAAGATGGCAGATATCATATGAATGCAATAATCTTTTACCGTAACAAGGTTTATTCGTCGTCGGTATCAAATGAACTTCTTGGGAACAATATGTAGTGCAGGCCAAATTCAAATTTGAATTTACACTGGTCGGCAGATATCAATCTCCAAAGATCCGCAACAGGTTCCAAAAATAGAATTCACTTACCAAATATATAGAACTAAACCTACGTTAAACATATATTTATTTTTTTTCGGTCAAACTTTAAATGAGCGCATAATAATTCAAAATAATTAAAATATTTAAAAATAAAACCTTATAAAATAGTCAACTTGTCAATAAGAATTAACTCAAAATAATTAGTAAAAATGAAACTCTCCACTAATTAACTAAAAAATGGGGTTTTGGTTAAAATAATAATATTTTTTTTTGTTAAGTAAGTGAGAAATAATGAGTGGTCAGCTTATAAGAGGAGATCAAACTTTTTTATTTATTAAAAATATTACGTAAATAATGTCATATAGTATTTTAAAATAGGGGTGTTTGGCCAAACTTTTACTATTAGCTTTTAGTTTCGGCTACTAATTTTAGTTATAAGTTACAATTTTTACAAATATTTATAATTTTTGCTATAATTTTAATTATTTTTTATTATATTTTAACTACAAACTATAATTTTTATCAACACTTACAATTTCTGTTATAAATCTACTAGTAGTAATATTTTTAAACACTTCATTTAATATTTTTTTTATTATGAGAGAGAGAGATAGAAGGAATCATAATGTAGAAGATAGAAAATTCTAGATAAAAAAGGGAAGTAGGACAAATTTGAGAGCCAGCTAAACTCTTAGCAACTTAATAGTTTGCATAGGCCTCTAAAAGTCAGAGGTCTCCATTTTTTAAATTTTAAAAATTATTAAACAAAAATTAGAGTGAGAAAGATGCTCTTTTACGTTTGGTGCCTGCATCGCCTTTAATTTTTGCTGCAAAACTATTGTTCCATTTCTAATTTTTTGGTGTGCGTGTATGGGAACAGTCAAGTTAAATTTTATAATATATTAATTATTATGAAAAAATGCTAACTATCGCCCAATAAATAGTGATTAAAAAATATATAATGTATAAATATCTGTGCAAAGTGTATTGATATCTGTAAAAATAATAAATTTCATATCTAAAAGTGTATTGATATTAAATTTGTTTTGTCTCCACTAGACTGGGCGGTAATTAGCACTATATAACTCAATCCATTATATATATACTAAATGGTCCAAATTAATATTTTTAAACCCGGATCGGACCGGCCGGTTAAACCGGTGATTTTAATAAAAATTGGTCAAAATTGCAGTTGAACCAGTGACTCGAGCGAATCGGTATCGGTTCACGAAAACCGATCGGGTCTATAAGTATTTAAGTTATATATTATTTCTTTTAACTTATATTTTTTTCAAAGCCTCCAAAATTTTTAAGCTTTCACAGATCAGTCTTTTTCTATGCTTTTGAGTTTTGGGGCAGCGGCGTTTTGTAACTTTCGTCATCTTCTTGTTTAGTTGCTCACTTTAGCTTTCAAGTTGTCACGCCCCGAACCCCCGGGGACCCGTGAACTAATTCCAAATCGACTCGTATAAGAAATTACCCATGGAAACATTTGTTTTATTAACGGTTTGTTTTAAAGAAACTAAGAATTTTCAACAAGAAACCATATCCTCATGCATGTCAAATTACAATCAAACATTTTGGGTTTTCAAGTGTCCATTGCAACCACAATATTATTACAGTAATCCATTTATGTTTATATACAAACATGATATAGAACAAAAAAATATCTTTCTTCAAGCCCTTCTCAAAGTACTTTCCTTGCCTTGGTTTCGCTTCTGGTCCTCAAGACCTGAAAATATTTTGTAAACATACGTGAACCGAAACTCGTAAGATACAGATTAACTCACATATAATGCATAATTTGTGAAGTGTGATGGGTGTAACCGAAGTAAAATGCATATTTTCACCAACTCATTATTCCTTCATATGCACACCCACGCACGCCAATTCATTCAATTTATCCTTTCACATTATCCATATCATCATTCCATTATCCGATTTTTCAC
>JAOTRH010000026.1:11790804-11847564 GCA_034768845.1 Heliamphora exappendiculata | reverse complement strand
AAAATAGATTTGTATAATAAAAGTTATGATATCTTTAAAAATATAAAAAACAATTGTGTGTGTTATGAACTGGAGATCCGATTTGCACAATTAGAACCGAACTTAATCGGTTCAGTATGACCCTGAACAAAATATGGGCCAAACCCCATGCTGCCAAACTCACTGAAAGCTCCTGCCGCAGAACTCTTGTAACACCAGGAACACCGTTCGCGCCTTCCGGTCAGGTATGACTGGGAGGCACTCTGACGCTCAAGTTAGATATCTCTCGGAGAGATATCTAGTCAAGAACTGGGCTTAAGATTGCATACCTATAGGTTGAAAGCGCCTCCCTTTATATAGGTATTAAAATCTCATGAGGTTGAGTCCTCTTAGGATTCTGGCTCTTATTCTTAAAAGATTGTTTCTTATCTTGGTGAGATTCTGATTCGTTTCTATCATGTATATCTTATCTAATCGTATCAAGGATAGAAACTTGTTGATTTTATCTTTCCTTTTAGGACCGACATGGGCTTTATTTGGTCTGGGCTGCGCCTTTTTTTGCGGTGGGCCAAACTTGCTTAGCCCGAATAACCAGATGTTCGGGCCTTTGGGACAGATACTAAATCAATCTGTTTTTGGGCTGGCCTCTTTTTTTGAACTTTGGTCCCACTTATTTGGGCTGGGCCTTAAGCCCACAGCTTTTATCCACCCTAAAAAATATATAAAAAGCAAAAAGGCTAAAAAAATTTGAGTTAAAAAATAAGACTTTTTGACTTTTGGAGGTTTAAGCAAAAAGATAAAAAACATAACTTTAAGCCGACTTAAAACCAATTGCTAAACAAGAATTGTCGAACCGGTGGGCACACCTTGTATGTAATCTTTTTTTTTCTTGTTCCTTTAAACTAGATTTGTTCATTTGAAAAGAAAGTTATAAAATGCCCACTAGTATATATATAACTAGCAAAAGTTTAAGAAAGATGTGTGACAAGGAAAAGATATTAAAACAAAAAAAAACTAACCTATGCTGCTAAGCATGCCATCAAAACCTATCCTAATTCTCAATTTTCCAAATACTAAAATGAAGCTTTTGTTTGGCATACTAAGAAAATAGTGTGTTTTTTTTTAGAATTTTAGTGTTTGGTAAACCTTCTTCAAATTGGTTCATTTTTTTTCTTCACTTTTTGGTGCTCCTAGTGTGAACATTTAAAATGTAAGAATTTTAAATTCAAGAATATAGAAAAAAAAATCCATTAAAGACAAAAGAAAAAAGAAGAAGCTAGAAGTTAGTATGTCTTTGGTAGACTTTTCTTAAAAGAAAATAATCCCTTTTTATTAAAAAAATTTTTAATTTTTTAATGGTAATTTAATGAAAAAACTTACAGAAAGTAAAAAATTCACTAACAATAAAGATAGTTCCAAAAAAAGAAAAGATGGATTTAAAAATGTATCATAAACAAGACTTTGTTAGCCAAAAATTCCCATTCTGTACTGAAAAAACTAGATGAAATAGAAAATGTAAAAGAAAAAACTTAAAATAAATTCTTACAAATAGACACAAAATCAAAATAATGTCGAAGATCGAGATTAGCGTTGGACGCTATCTCCTTAAGATAGATTCGTCCCCCACATTGGTGCTAATGGATTTCACGGATGTTTATTTCCCAAGATACAATGATCACGCCTAAAGAAGAAGCACTCCAATCTTTTGTTACAATGAATAAATTAAGTGTTTTGTACTCTCGATCTCTAGAACTTGCACACAATATGATTGTAGAAGGAAAAAAAGGTATTGAATGCCAAAAACGGGCATAATGATGGGTATTTATAGCATCTGAAGTGACTTTTTAAAAAAATCATGGCACCCGTTCAGAACAAGTTCAACTTTTCATCGTCGGTGCTCGAGTGCTCTGTGAGCGCCCTATACTACAATTCATGGGGATGTTTTGGCACTCGAGCGCTCCGCGAGCGCCCAACACTGGACTTGTGGCGCTCGAGCGCTCTGTGAGCGCCTTATTCTGGAATTAATTTCGCGCTGCAGCGCCTCGCGAGCGCTCTATTATGAAAAATGACCGTTGGGTTGGGTTAACAGCTAGTAACTGAATTTCAAAAATTATATTTAAATAAAATTCAAATACATTTTTTCTAAAAATATAAGCTACTCGGGTCTGGCTTTATCTTTCCTTGCGTTTATTGTGTCTTTCGCGTTCATGTGCCTCTAGGCTTTGGCCATCAGCTCAGCCATACTCTCGGGTGGTGTCTTGGACAGAGAGAACAAAAATTTTGTGGGCTGTAATCTCCCTATGAATGCGGTCAGGGCCACTTTGTCATTTATGTCATCGACCTAGAATGCTTCTGCGTTGAACTTGGACACATAGTCCTTGAGTGATTCTCTGTTTGCTTGTTTAACATTCAGCAGGTAAGTGTCCGATCGGCGTTGCCTCTGTCCTCCAATGAAGTGCCATATGAATAATTTGTTGAGCTGATTGAAGGTGCTGATGGATCCTGGCTTGAGGCAACTGAACCAGACACGGGCTGATCCCTTCAAGGTAGTGGGGAATGGTCGGCACATGATCTCATCTGGAACCGCGTAGAGGTGCATAAAGGCTTTGTAGGTCTTCAAGTGGTCTAGAGGGCCTTTCGTCCCATCGAAGGCTTCCATTTGGAGCATTTTGAACTTCGATAGCAGCGGCTCCATCATGATCATTGGGGAGAACGGGAGGTTGACTCTTCGTACTAGCTCATACACGCCCCCAGCCTTCTTGTCCTTCATTTCTTCCATGACATTTTGAAGCTGCTCCCTCATTCGTCTCATCTCGCGTTCAATCGTGGCGGTGGCATTAGACCTGATGTCTGGGTAAGCCTTCCCTGCGTGGTGAGGATCCCCCACCTCTGGGCCGATTTGTCAACTTTCTACCTCCTATCAGTCACGGAGGTCGTTGACATTGCCCTTAAGCCCCTGCCATTGGCCTAGGTGGACATCGTCATTGGCGGGATTGGGCTGGCCTAGAACTTCTTGGTCTTGAGGGGCAAGGTTGGCCAAAGAGAGGTTAGCATTGCCAGTTCTTAGGAGCTCTACCCGGATGGGTGGGGGTCTCATTGTTTGAGCCTCAAATCGTTGGTGGAGAGCGCATGTCTGCTGCGCCAATTCTTGGACAAGATGAGTCAGATCAGCCAGTTGTTGATCAACGCGTGGGTCAGTGGCACCATTCGCCGTTGGAGGGCATTGGAAATTTTGTCAGAGCTCATGACCCGTGTTTCCACCATCGTGCATATCAAAGAGAGGGGGAAGAGTTTCTCACGGACGGTGTCAATTGATGATACCTCGATGATAGAACCAACTAGGTCGGATTGCGAATTTCAAAGAGTTAGACCTGAAATGTCAGAAATTAAGAACTAATACTGGTGGGGTGTTAGCCGATTACCCTCCGATGCCTAAGTCAGTCTTCTATTTTTTATGATAATAGGCTGAATGTAAAAGTATTAATGCCGTACCTCGATGAGGAATCCTTATCACGTCTTTATAGTGGTAGATGATTGCGGATTAGGTCAAATTCCCCATACTGCGTAGGAGGATTTGATAATATCCCAGAGAATTCACCCATCTCGTTAATCCTGGGAGCGGGGTCCTAGATTATAGGAGGAAGTCACGGATGACCTGGCAATGACTACTCGATCGACGATTGGTGCTCGACCTGGTGGATTAGTGACTGAATGAGTGGTCTGGGCACGTCCCTCCTTGCTCGATCATCTGAGTGGTCATACGGGTCGTTCCCGGTCGGGTTGGGTAGATCATCTCCGATCGGGTTGGGTATCCAATCTAGTGTAACCCAATCCTATCAAGTACGATAAGCAATGTTTTTCTTGATGCAATGTGAATTCATAATTCATAAGTGCTAACTATGAATTGAATTTGTAAAAGCATACAGACAACAATTTCACGAGAAAGAATCAATATTATTAAGTCAAATTTATAATTAGAAGTATAATATTTATATCTTTTTTTTTCAAATATAAAGAAATAATAATATATTTGCATCGTTGCCGGCCAAATATATATCCTAACTAGGTTTAAACTTACAAGCCTATTGATCATTTATATTATTTTTTACTTTAACTAATCTAATATTAAAACAATAACGTATGTTGAGAAATAGATACTAAGAGCCCGTTTAATTATGTTGGCGTTGTTTAGTTGCAATCGTCAAAATTTATACTAGTTTATTTTGACATCTTTACACTTATTTTAAAAGGGAAAAAGTAAAAAAAAAAAATCACAAAATATAAAAAACAACTTCAATTAAGGCCTTGTTTGGCAATAGACTTAAAGCTCAACTTTTTACTTTTTAGCTTAAAGTTAAAAAGTTAAAAAGCCTCGCTTGAAAACCTAAAGCCTTTTAGCCTTTTAGTTTTTTGACATAAAATAAATTTACATATTTTTTTACAAATACCATATCTTTTATTATACAAATTCGTTTTTTTATAAAAATTATATTTTTAAAATCTACTCGCCAAAATTTATAAAAAAAGATCTATATTGAATATAAAATTATGTAAATTTTTTAAAAAAATTATAACTTTTTTTTTCTAACTTAAAACTCATTTGGCTTGTAACTACTTTAAGCCAAGCTATTTGGTTTATTGCCTTTTGTCTTAAAGTTATTCATTTAATTTACCAAACGAACTTTTGTTTATTTGAATAAAAATGACTTTAAACAAAAAATTTAACTTAAAGTCAAGTTGCCAAACGAGACCTATGATAATTTTCTAGCACAGTATCATTGTCAGGGACGAACGGAGAATTTTAATTTAAGAAAAACGAATTGTTTTTATAAGTTCTTAAGAAAGTATATATTAAATTTTTTGAAAAATATTAGAAAAATGAGCTTATAAATTCTAAACATATTTTGAACTAATGCTATCATAATTGTATTCTTTTTCTAAATTTCAGGTGAAGCGATCGCTCCCATATGTCTATTTTAAGTCCGTCTATCACCATTGCCATGCTTTTTTTGGTTACAAATGAAAAAGAGATTATTTCTTTGGGCTTAGGCCATTAAAGACCATGTAAAGAGCCCATCAGCCCACGCACTAGTCTATGTATTTGGACTCGATTTAGTTTTTTCTTTTTCTAAATATGTTTTTAAATTTATTTTTGCCTAAGATCAAACAAGTGCACTTTTCAAATTTATCTAATTACGAGGAATTAAAACTATAAATATAATAATAAAAAAATAAAAGAATTATATGGAACAAAATGCTACTTAATAGCTATTTACTAATTTTCCCACATATTTATTAAATTTTTTTGGCATTAGTCCAAATGCTCATGTTTTTCTAAGTTTCTTTCACGAAAAATCAAAAATTAAAAAAAACTAAAATCAAAAAATCAAAAAAAAAAAACTGCAAAAGGAAAGCCTAATCTGGTGCTTTAAATTTTACTATGCCTTTGTTTGAAATCTTTAAAAAGCTAAATTTTTTGTTAAAAAGAAAAAATTAACTTTTAAATTAGAGTGTTAGGCATTTTTAAAAAACTCATAGGCCCTGTTTAGGTTAAATATTATGATTTTTCTTATTTTTGTCTTTTTTGAACTTTTTTTAAACTTTTGACTAATTATTTTACTTTTTTAAATTGTCTCGATGGGATGAACTCAAAAGGTAATTTTTTTATTAAAAGATAAAAAAGTCCACTAAATATAAAAATAAGCAATATAAAATTTAGCTTATTGACTTATTTTAGTTTATTTTTGTCTTTTTAAATTTTTTTATATATTTTAATTAAAATTATTACATTTTCGACTCGTCTCAATGTGAGGAATTAAAAAGTATAATAGTTTGACTAAATGATAAAAAAAGCTCACTAAAGACGAAAATTTACAATAGTAAATAAGCAAATAAGTAACATTATCTCAAACAGGGCATAAACTTTTTTTCACTTCCTTTTTCAAGAAAAAAAAACTTGCACATATTACAAAATTTTGAAATTTTTTTAAAATAAAATAATTATAATACATCCAATCAAAAAGTCAACACTATTAGCCAATATCATAGAACTCCTAAAAAAGTAACGAACAAAATATTTAAATCACAAAAAATTGTGCTTCTATTCCAAATATATATAATACATATTTTAACAAAAAGCAAAAAAAAGAAAAAACCTCCTATACAAAAATCATTCCAAAAAATCAACTTTTTATTTTTTTATTTTAAAAAATTTAACTTTTTAAAAAACTAATTTTTTTAAACATTACAAACCAGGGCTATTTCAAGCCCAGCTCGCCAGGCCCAATACAAAATCCACCGAGCAAAGTGGGCTGGTGGACATTAACCCTAATTTTGTGCGTTGGGTGGGCCCAGCCCAACAAAACCCTAGGGTTTCTAGGGTTTTTTTTCGTCTCTTCCCTGCGCCCATATATATTCTTCACTAGTCTGCATTTTCACAGAGAAGAGAGAGAGAGAGAGAGAGAGAGCTCGGGGGAAATGGCGCCGAGGCAGAAAAGGGTGGTGAGCCGAAACCCGGATCTGATCCGTGGGGTGGGAAAGTATTCTAGGTCGACGATGTACCACAAGAGGGGTCTGTGGGCCATCAAGGCCAAGAACGGCGGCGTCTTTCCCCGCCACGACAAGAAGCCCGTCGAGCCCCCGCCGGCCGAGAAGCCGCCGAAGTTTTACCCCGCCGACGATGTCAAAAAGCCCCTCTTCAATAAGCGTAAACTAAAACCCACCAAACTCAGGTATCCACACACACATATAGATGTGCATGTATTCGTATATGCATTGTTGTTCTCTGTCTGTTTGTTCCTTCACATGTATATGTTGTTGTGTGTGATTAGGGCTAGTATTACTCCGGGGACGGTGTTGATTATATTGGCTGGAAGGTTTAAGGGGAAGCGAGTTGTGTTCTTGAAGCAACTCCCATCTGGGTTGCTCCTTGTTACTGGTGAGCGATTTTTCTTTGTTTTTTTTTTTTTGAATTGTTTGGACGGTTGACGGTGGTTTGTTGATTTTGAGAAATAAGTGGTGACTTTCGTTTATGCATCTCTTTGGCGCCTTATATCTGATCTGATCTTTTTTTTTCCTTCTGATTATTTTGATCCGACATATTAGTTGCGTATTCTGTGTTTTTATAAATGATTTTTTTCAAAGCAGAATTTGGAAAAAAAATCCCAGAAATATGGTCGATTTTTGTTTTTAATTTTTTTATTTCAATTTTCTTTGGAATTTTCAAAGAAATAGTGATGATTTTTAATCTATTGTACTTAATTTGCGATTATTCTTCAGCTTGAGAATTAAACCGAACAAGTGAAAGTCAGGCGATAAAGCTATTCTAAGCCCAAAAAGCGAGAAGGTTGTTTAGGAGAGGTTTGGGGTGACTTTAAGCGAAATGCTTAAAGCGGTTTTGTGTCAAAAGACAAAACATTTTGTTTTAGATAATTTTATATTTAATATGAATTTTGTTTGATAAATTTTGATTAGTACATTTTAAAAATATAATTTAAAAAAAAATTGATTTGTATGAAAAAGAAGTTATAATATTTTTAAAAATATAAAATTGTTTTTGTAAAAAGCAAAAAAGGTAAAAGCTTTTGAGTTGAAAAACAGTATTTTTTTGCCTTTTGGACTTTAAGAAAAAAGGCAAAAAGTCAAAAAGCCTAATTTTAAGCCGGCTTAAAGCAAGTTGCCAAATGAGGCCTTTAAGTAAACCCACTCAAAGAACTCTCTCATAAAATGATCAGGATATAAAATTCTGTCGATATGTTTGTGGGTTCTTTGTGCTACCATAGGAAGCCCTCCCTCGCCACTAGATTGTTTTGCAGGTTATGGCTCCATTCCATTGGGGTTTGAGGTGTTTTAGAGAGTTGGTAGTATTATATTTTCTTGGTTCCTTTGTGATTTCATGAAGCTGAAATTGAATGAGGTTTGTCAGTTTTGTTTTGAGTAGTGGCCTTGAGGCCCGTGACTGAAAACTGGTCATTGTAAATATTTACATTTTAAGAGTCCATGTTACATAAACTAATCTAGTATATATGTTATTGGGTCCAATTATGTAGCATAGAACTATGGTTGTATCTAAGGCCCTGTTTGGGCTCTCTTAAAATCTGTTTTTTTCAAAATAGTCAGCTTTTAAGTGTCACTGTTTAGCCTCTCTAAAAAGCTACTTACTTTTTTTTACTCATTTTTTTTAAAAAAGGGCTTATATAGATCCTGAACACACTAATCTTGTTTAGAGTCAAATGATAATAATACACTCAATTAAAAACTCAACTCTCCTCACAAAAACAAAAAAAGCCGTGGCAATATTTCAAGCACTACAACTTAGAAAAAAAAAAAGGTAACGGTATTTTAGACATTTTAATAAAAAGCAAAAAAACAAAAATGTTACTACAAAAATTGTCCCAAATAATCTACAATTTTTTTTCATCCCTAATAAGCACTAAATTCAGAAATTTTGAGATAATTTGTTCAGATACAAACGAATGTATCTGTTTTTTTACTATATGTGGTAGTTGGTGTAGTTGTGAGACTTGAGTGTTATGATGGCAGATTTATATCTTCATTTGAATCCGGTGACGGTGTAAGAAGCATGGACACTTCTATGAAGGAGGCGTGTCGTGTTGGATATTTGAGTCGGGCACGACACTTTGAGAATGTATTAATTAAAAAATTAAATTTATAATGTCATGCATTTTTAAGACACTTGATACATACTTTAATGACATTTTTTGAACTCTCTAAACAAGTTTTATGTGATGAATTTGTTCATAGTAACAGTATTTTCAATTATTAGTAATTGGTTGCATTCTTCATCTCATGTCTTATATTTTTTGAAAATTGACGTGTCGGCCGGCATGTCCATGTCATGTTGGGAGTTTGTGTCTGTTACTTAGGTGGCTATCAGGCTAGTTTTTTTTCCCCCATGCAGGAAGGATATTGGAATACATAGCTTGTACGCTTTTGTTTATGCACTATATATATTTACTAGGATGCATGCCTTCAATGCAAGTTTAGTATATATATTCTTGGTTAATTACAGACCACTTATGCCTTATTCCCACGGCCACCACCGTAAACCTCTCCTACATTTAATCCCCTTTTCTTTCTTTTGGTTCTGCACCATATTTACAAGTAGATTTTGGATAACAGTCAGTTTCCCCTTTGCTGCCACAGGACCGTTCAAGATCAACGGTGTTCCTCTTAGACGCGTAAATCAATCTTATGTGATTGCCACTTCTACAAAGGTTGATATATCTGGAGTAGCCTCACTTGAAAAATTCGATGACAAGTACTTTACAAAGCAAGTTGAGAAGAAGAAAAAGAAAGGAGAAGCTGAGTTTTTTGAAGCAGAGAAAGAGGTTTGGTTATAATCCTTTTTAGGAATCTGGGAACAGCCATCAATTTTTGTTGGTTGTTCCAATAAATATGTTTGCTTATTTGTTTTTTTGTCCTTGCAAATGTAGGAGAAGAATGTTCTTCCACAGGAGAAAAAAGATGATCAGATAACCTTGGACGCAGCCTTGCTAAAGTCCATTGAAGCAGTTCCGGATTTGAAGGCCTATTTGGCTGCAAGATTTTCGCTCAAGGCAGGCATGAAACCTCATGAGCTCGCCTTTTAGAGGAAACATTGGAAATTGTTGGGACTATTTTTTCCATTTCTGATGTTTAGTTTTGTTTGAACTTGTTTTCTTGGCTGTACTCTTGAAGATTTTATTGGTGTTAAGTCATCTAAATCTTTTTCTATGGGCATGTGATGTGGAAAGGGTTTCCTTCTTTTGATTCCTGAGTACACTAGGTCTATGATAATCCATATTCTATATGAGATTTCTTTATTTCCTACATTAATGTCAGTTTTTTTAATGGTGCCTATAAAATTGAAAATATTGAGCTTTGTTTGGTGACGGAATGATGAACAATCTTATACAATGAGTTACATTCGCTACTTTCCTTTTTGTTACAAGCTAGCTACTGGTGGTGCTGAACTAAGTTTGTTGACTACATAGGTATAGGATATCGGTTGTGTTTAGCAGATGCCACTGACTTTTGGAATTTTAGCCCTTGGAACCTATAGTCTTTTGTTGATGCTGCTATGTTCCTGAACTGATTGTAGGTGTGCTCCTTCAAGTTTTTTCATCCTTTGGAGCAAACAATCTTTCTATCAGCTGGTCTTTTACCCTTGCCCTCTTAGAATATTTGGTTGGCTATATCGGATGGTTTTTTAAATGGGTCTAGGCAACTATTTACCCAGGATTTTAATTTTTTAATGAAAGAAACTAGATTCAAATTCGTAGGTGGTTTGTTAAATTGTCATGTGACTATCATCGTAGTCAGCTGGTATAGACTATGGTTCTTATGATACAGCCCAACCTACACACACCCCCCCCCCCCCCCCCCTTCCGGCCCAAAAAAAAAACAAAAATAGGCAGTTATTAATGCAATTTGAATGGGTATTATCCAATTCTGTCTAGTTCCAGGTCCCGATTTTTTTCATGGTTTGTTAATTATTAGCTTATTAACCTTTCAGTCTGTTGCGGTTTGTTACCCCTTTCATTTCCCCTCAGGGGAGTTCTCCATGCCATAAGATCGGTTGTACGCGGCTCTCTTTTGACCTTGTGTTCCGAAAACTCAGGAGTTGTGGAGCTATTTCATCTGTTTTATACTTATTTCTCTGCAGAATTTCACTTTATATAAAACTTTGCTGTGAAATTTCTCTCAATATACGCATCTTATCAATCAAGTTTCTATACATTGCTTCATGTCTACATTAATGATATAGCCAGCTCTCTTCTTTTTGTTGAAGTGAAACCATGGTTGAAATGGCTTTGTTCAGTCAGGCTCTGGCCGAGCATTTGCAGTTATAGACGAATTGTTTATGTAACACCCCAAGAGAATGACCCGGTTGATTGGGTGGACAACTGGCTGGCAGTCGTCCAGTGGATGGATGGGCTCTGTCCACCTGGAGTATGGTGGGCGGAATGTTGGGGTTTATACACGAACGGGCAAGAATACAAATTAATTTCCTACTATGTTCTTAGGGTTCAGTAAAAGGCTAAGGCTGCTATGGAGGTTGCTGGGACAGTGTAAGGCGGGCTGTCACAATTTTTTATCTTACTAAAGAAAACGGGTTCGTGCTTTAGTCATTAATCATTTTTGATCTTACAAAAGAAAACAGGGGGCGCGTAGAGTCATTAATCATTTTGCTAGGTTTCAGATGTTGATTGTGCATGTAGCATGGACACGGGCACGAAATATAGACGACACACGATATTGAAAAAATTACGGAATACCGAACGCTTGGGACACGTTTAAAACTTATATGATTATGTATTTATTATATGAATAATTAATTTAATGTTATTTGAAAATATATGACGAAAATATATGACGTATCATTAATAAAATTGAACAGTCTTATATTTTACCTTATAAATATATTAAAATATATTTAGTGTACATAATTTGTATTTTATAAAATACAAAATATTGTTATTATGAAGAAATTTATCGCATAAAACGTGTTCGGGGAGTTGAGAAAGTATGGTTGAATTGTTTGATAATTGCCGAAAGATCATATGACATTATAATTTTATTTTTTAATTAAAATGTTTAAAAAGTGCCAAACACGAACTCAGGAATGTCCAAAGAGTATCAAAAGAGTATCGTGTTGAGTCCGATATGACACGTTTCTTTTCGTAGAAGTATCTGGGCTTCTTTAAGCCGATAGTCTGGCTAGTCTCTTTATTCTTGAAAATAACATTACCCTTCGATCAAAACCAAGAAAGATAACAGATTAATGAAAATCTTTTGAGCTGCAAAACAAATACATTGTGAACATTCCGCTATCTAGGCAAGATCTCAGTCATAGGTATACTTCGTCAGACATTTCTCTCGGAATGAACATAGTTTTTGTAACACACACTGCCAAATAGTAGAAAGCATTAGAAGAAGCAATAATTCTTCTGTAACAGAGCTTTTGAAATTAGATGTTAGAGCAAGCTGTCAGTTCGAGCAGGCATTCTCTTGAAGAAATTGCTGGGAACCAAAGGCAACTTGCTTCGAAACCTAGGATGTCGAAGCACGTACAGTCCCGCGACCAGAGACACCACTTTAAAAGGGGTAGCGTAGAGCACCACCGCTGCACAAAGGCAGAACACTATGAAGAGGCCGGTTGCTCTCGGATCTCTCCAACTCAGAAGGGACTCAAATCTCTCACCCTGTGTCGCAATGTCCCCCACCAAGGTCTGGATCCTCCCGGCCACGCCTCTCAGTCTATCGTACCTCATTCGAACCACATCATTTGGTTTAGAAGTAGGAAATGTGTCAAATTCTTCATCGAGTTCATCTGGGTGCACTGCTTCTGCCCAGGAAAGTTTAGTGTCCATATGGGGTGGGTGCCTTGGCCTAAACCTATAGTTCCAGAGTCCAATGAGAAACATGTAGAGAAAGAGTGTGGGAAGTATCAGCTCAGGGTACCATATTAATATTAGAAACAGAACATGGACTAGAACTGAGGTGATGGGGTTCTTCCAGTTGCAAACATCCCCAAACCATCTGCTTATTGAAATCATTCCTGAAATGAGCGACATTATCCGAAAGAAGTTAGCTTTGCTCCTCCTCATACTCCACATGTGGGAATCGACATCCAGCATGTACTCCACAACCTCTTTCCTTAGCGGTGGCTCGGCACGGCCAAGCCTCATTGCTACAATGTTCATTGCTTGATACCTTAGATTGTCAACTTGGTTGACTGTGAAAGGATGCAAGTAATGCATTTTGGGAAGTAAGGGATGCCCATAGAGGTAGATCGTGTGAGCCAGGGAGAGGCTAGTGAATCGGACCGCCAACTGGAGCTCACCCATTTTCTTTACCCCAGATGGATGAAGAACAAGCAGTGGGTAAGAATTCGTATAAATACGATGAGCTTCGAGGGTTGACAATCGGATTCTTACCTTTCCAATTCGAGAATCCCGTGCTGCACTAGCACCAGGCTTCTCGGTTCCCAAGTGGCAGTTGTCGAAAACTCCCAAAGTTAACACCGTGCAAGGGTCGTAGACCTCCCAAGTGTATTGCTCGTTCCATTTAGGACTGAAAGTGTCAAGAATCGTTCTGGTCCGGACCCATTTCTGCCCGTACTTCGCCACGACATAAGCATCTGTGGTCCCTCGGCCGTTCTTCATCTTCATTGGCAGGAGCCCCTGTGCACCTAGTATCCCAACTTCCAATATCCCAACTGGCTGCTTCCAGAGCTGTCGTGCTGTGGGGCGCTGATCGCTTATGTACATGGTTGATTCATCGAGTACATGGTATCCACCTTCAAGACAAACTCTTATGTGTATCCTGCTTGAGAACTGGAGCTCTTTCCTCCTGTCCGCTTCCAGGACACCAAATCCAAACTTTTCGAGGTTGAACCAGCTAGAATGAACAGGACGGTGGTCAAGCCGCTTCTCAAAAATGTCGAGCGGTAGACTTTTCCTCCCCAACACGTCGTCTTTCGAGAGATGAACTCGGTCCTCTACGGTGAGTACCAGTTGTTCCTCAAAAGGCTCAGCAGCTACAAAAACCAAATCTGCATTCCAAAGAGGGTTTAATGTAGGAGTAGGGCATATCTTGGTTTTCAGCACTTGGCTCCCCACCTGGGCTTTCACAAAAACTTCAGGGATTCGACTTTTGTCATTTGGAATGATATCCTGAGCTTCAATGACGTTCACCCTGAGGTACCAAAGTTTCGGGGAGACATAGACCTTGGATCGGACACTAGAAACACCCTCTCCGTGAACAAAAGATGCATCTGAATGCCAGGCATCTGGAAAAGCTTCATCTGCTTGTGTTCCCATCCAAACTGCAAGCATTATTTCCCCCGTGACCTTCCCTTCCCCACGTCGGTCCTCTAATCTGTACCACTGAGGAGCCAGTGGGCTGTCGGGGGGAACCCGGGTTGGAACCTCATTCAAGTCAAAAACCGCCCTTCCAAGATAGTCATCTCTTCCCACCATCTCTCTATCTTTGACAAAAACTTCTAAAACCAAAGACTGAATCCTGTCTTTTGAGAAGGCAAACACCTGGTTCCACTCCGGGTTTGTCTTCTTCTCAAAGTGCTTCGTTCTCCCTTTATAGTTCCCGAGCTTCACTTCGGCATACGGATCACAGCTGCCAGTAATAGAGCTGGGAGGAAGATCTTTGGCCTTCGCAACTCGAACATAAAGGTAAAACATCTGCTCAACAAGATCGTAGGTGCTTGTGAACCTCTCTCCACTCATCCACCCCCTTCCACCGAATCCTCCCCCATTTGGCCACCGCTCTCCCAGTTGCGGATTTGTCTCCTTCAGCTCGTAGTCATCTCTTTGGCTCGCGTGAGCCTGTGGATTGACCTGTTGATGATGCATTGCTTCTTAACTCGGTGTTGGTACGCAGGTTGATCTGTCTCTACTTTAACTCAAAAAAGTCTCTTCAATTGCTTCCTTCGGCTTTTCTTTGCTAACACTCTGTCTGGAGTTAGCAGGTGTGACGGGGAGCTAGAAGTTTCTTATCTCAGAAACTGTGGAAATTTCTTTTTTGGGATTTTCTATGACAGCTTTAGGATAGTATTAATAGAAACTTCAGGTTTGGGAAGAGCAGCAGATGGAGTATAATTAGCAAATGTTTAGTAGATTCTGAAAGAGGAGAGTTGGGAGGATTGGGAGGAAGAGAATTGAGCTCGGATTCTGGTGAGAGGTAAACTTTGAGGCCAATCACACCTTTCACAAAAGAGAAACCATTTATTTTCAAGTTGGAATTTTTGGCAAGCTTCTTCTCCTTTCTTAACAATGTTTGTGGAAGGAATTCTGACCCTTCCGAGAAAGTTTATACCAGGAACTGGTCTCTCTTTGTAGACGGATTCCTCAATGGCTTGGCGATTGTGTTTTTTGGTCTCGTCGGAATGGAAGAAGTTTTAGGTTCCTAAGGGGGTTGGGTTTCTTATGAACAGTTCGGGTTTGACTCAGCTGGTTTTGAAAATCAACTTCTACAAATTTCATGATGCTCCTTTTTCTAAGAAGCAACCAGGAAGTGGCTACTCTCAAGAAACCTGAAACTCGATTCCGAAGCAAAGAAGGTTCCATTTGAGAAAGCACCACCACCAACATAAAGACAGGAAGTGTAAAGCTCTCTCTCTCTGGTGGAAGTTATTCTGCTGGTTTGAAAGAAAAGAATGTTTTGATGAGGAAGCTCTCCGTAAGTTCTGAAAAAACTCAGGATGAGGAAGAAGGAAGTTGAAGGAAGGCATAAACGTTGTTCTGACAGTAATACTACAAGCTCATAAATTTACTCATAATTCAAAATAAATGATTCAAAATGACCTAGTGTGGCTCACACTTCACAGTACACAGTTTAATTATGATTATTTGTTTTGAATTTTGGGTAAGTTTTTGGGTATGTTTTTATGAAAAGTAGCATTTTTGTTGTTCCGAAAGTAATGAAGTGAACCCTGATCCTAGACTCATTTTTCTCAATATGCAGAAAAATGAAAAGGGTTAAATTTATAAAATTTTAGATTTGTGTTTTGGACAACAATCTAACTATTTGGTGGTTATTAATGTAATTGGGTTCCAAACTGAGATAGAAATTAAGAATAATTATTTGGTGCTCCCAGAGTACCATGTGCCAAGTTTACGTGATGCTTCTATCTAATATGACGACGATAAATTTTAAGGTAAGAATATAATAACTTATCTTTATTGGGTAATTAAGAGACAAAAGATGATTCACATTATATAAGTTGCGATTATTTATTAGTCGGAAGTAGTACGTGACATTGCCTACATAATACTTGGGAAGTATTTAATAATTTGCCAGAAATTAATGCCTTGGATTCCCTATGCTTTGGGGACATGCTATTCTTCCAAGCCCAGCAATGCCAAACGTGAGTAGCAGGTGTGAAGGAAGAGTTAAAAAATCACAAATGGAAATGAAAGAAAAGCAGAAAGCGGAAACTCCAGGGCTTGTGACCATGCCAAAAGTGCTTTAAATTTACGTTGTCTTTTCTTTAAAAAATTTGTTTTTTGAGATGCGAAATTATTGATTATATTTTCATAATTAAGTCTTTTTTTAATTATATCTTCCTTAATTAATAACATTGTCAATCTACTTAATCGTTGTTGTTATGATACGGACCATGCGTCCAATCTAAGATAAAATTTTACTAATTTTAATTTATAAAAACTTTTTTTGCAAAAAACTATTGTTACTTAAATTGTTAATAATATTTTATAAATAATGCATAAATTTTTAAAAAACTCTTAGTTTTTTAATATAGTTTAGTACGAGTCTTCTTTCTTTCTTTTACTGGTACAATTTTTAAAAATTTAAATTTTAAAAATAACTTAAACTATCATTATCACTAAAGGCATCGTGTTTGTAATTTAACTAAATGAGGTTTAACCTACTTTCTTTGTAGACTTAATAAATGACATATGTTTTTTAATTTTTGTAAATAAAAATTATTTTAAAGCTAATCATATATAATAGTATATATTAGAAAGAACTTTATAATTTTGGATCCTTATTATTTTGAGACATTAAGCAATTTCCTAATTCGCCAATTCTAAGTATAGCCTCCCCCAATTCTAAGTATGGACTATAATCTAATTCGTTCTTCTCTCTTGCGCACTCTCCCATTTTTTTAAAGAGTTAATTAGTAATTAATCTTATTTTCAAAAGTTATTTAAGAATAAATTTTATAATAAATTTTTTAATAAAATAAGTCTCACTTTTTTAAATTAAATCACGTACCGATACTTTTACTCCTAAAAGATAAAAAAATCATTCAAAAATCATCTATACTGCGCTGTACATTGAGCTCTCCTACCAGTACTAGCATAGTAGTGTTCATTCATCTCTTCTCCGCGGCTGCAGCTCATTCTTTTCCTCCATTGCTGGCATCGCCATTGATGTGACAAGTTTATTACTTTTATTATTACTTTAATTAATAAATTTATCGCTCATTTATCATCGACGCCATTATTATTGTAAAAAATTTATTACTTTAATTTAACTGATAAATTTATTATTTTAATTTTCTCAAGAAAAGAAAATTTCTCTAAAAATGAGAAATTTTTTTGAGAAAATTAAATTAATAAATTTACCAGTTTAATAATATAAAAAATTTCCCTATAATTTTAAATTAATAAATTTATCAATTTAATGAAATGAAAAAATCGTCACCACATGTCAGCATCGAAGATAGTGGAGAACATTGCCAGAAAAAGTATTGTGCGTTAGAGAAGGAGTGGCCGGTGTCGATGTTAAAAATAATATACTATATTAACATTATATTTATTAAAATTTATTAGATGTGACTAATACTCTTATAAATTTGTAAATTAAGACTCCAACTAAAATCACCCATCTTTTTATTAGCCAGCTAACTCACTTTCAAAGTTAAAACTTGTATTACACTTTTAGCTTTAGTTCATTTGACGAAAAAAATGAAAACAATAACTATTTTATATGGTATACGTGTTCATTTATCTCGTAAAAATGTCAAAGTTCCACATAATTATTTTCTTTTTCTTAGAAAAAAAAGTTGTTTCAAATCATATTCTGCAAAAAATACAAATTAATGGATTGCGAAAAAGTTAGAAATTAAAATTTGTACAAAATTTCTTACAAACTAAACAAAAAAAGCTAATTACCATATATATATATATATATATATATACACACACAAAAAGGAGATTTTCGTAAAAATGAACGTGAGAGCTCCAAATGTCTATTTTAATTTATATAATTTTTTACTTAATTTTTAAAAAAAATATCTGATTGGCTAATTTTTCTAACTAATTGGTTTTTAGACTTGAAAATATCTCAAACAAATAATTAGTTAATACACACCCCTTAATTTATGAGATCTTCTCACTCTCTCTCCATAATTATGAATAAAACTACTTTATTTAAATCTCCATTATTATGAATAAATTACTTTATTTAAGTATTTATCATCATTATTTATTTGATGTTATTGTGGTTTCGTTCCTTTTTTATGAGTTAAACTATTTTTTTTATAGAGTTGTTATGAATCACATTTCATTTTATGTGTATTTATTTGAAAAGTGTAGAATATTAAAAAAAGGGGTTCCATTTTCTAATATTAAATAATTTATTATGCAATATGTAATACCAGATAAAATTCATTGTTTTAAAATTGAATATAACTAAAGGGATAGTTTTGTTTTAAGAAACTTTATTATTTTTGCTAATTAAATATAGGCATTGCATGTAAAAAAATTGAATATGAAGTTATGGTATTATTATGCTTTTGTATATGATATTTAAAAATACTTTAAATTATGGTACTTTCATTAATTTTAATTAAGAAATATTAATTTTATTTTTTAACTATTTAATTTTTTTATTTTAAAATTTATCGTGATGAGTGAACCGTTACATTATCATTTTATATAAAATTAATGACCCATTGCAATATTTAAATGTTTATATTTACATAATTCAAATATTATATACACAATTAATGTTAAGTCAAAAAAATATGTTAGGCAAATGTATATCTACTACCCATATGGGAGTCACCTAAGGGGATTGTCCCAAGTGTTAATACATATAATTAGATATGACAATTTTTTTTTGGTCCGTCTAATTCAGCATATTCTCATTCGAATTTTTTTACTCTTAATAATAAGTGGGGCAAGAATGATATTTTTTTTTGCCTTAATTTTTCCCTCTCATTTTCAAATTATAGAAATTTATTTTTTTAATATAATACTGTTTACATACAAAAATATTACAATTCTATCTCATTTTATTCTCTAATTTTTATCTTTCGTTATTTTAATTTTAATTATTCATCAATCACTATTTTTCTTTTATCGTATTATTCCAAATTCTCTTGTTATACATTTTCTAACTTTCATTAGTATTATTATTTTTATAATTTATTAATTGTTCCTAATATGACTCTACCCCTAATCCGCTATGCTTTTTTCTCAATCTTTCTTGCTTCGTCTTAATAAAATAAGGGACGAAAGAGATGATAATGGAAATCTCAAACCAGTCCCATCGCCATTTTTATATATAGTAGTCAAATATGATAACATGCTATGACAATTGAAAGTAGTCCAACGACATGATCAAATGACAATAAAATTGAAACGCTTAAAGAAAAAAGACTTGGTAAATATAGTCACCAATAACCAAAAATGGTAAAAGAATGCAAAATTGAAATAATTTGTAATTTTATGAAACACATTTATACTATTATATATAACATGTTATAATTTCTTTGATGCTCAAAGTTACATCTGCGATTTTTTAAAAAATTTATAATATTTTAATATCTAATAATCATGTATCACAATTTGATTGGTATAAATTTGAAATATTATACCCATTTGGTGTTCTCCCGTTTTGAAGCCTCATGATGAATTTTTCAAAATCCCAAAATTACCCTCATTTCTCTCACTTCCTTTCTTTTTCAAATACCACATGTAACCGTCTATTCTTTCTTCTTTTCTCTATAATTTTTTTAATTATTTAATTTTAAAATTATAATTAGTTTATATTTGTACACTCATACATATGCAAACCACTAGTTATCATTAATATGTTCAAGTTACTATCCTAATATAATTACTTTTGTACTTTTTTTTAATAAATTTCAAATTTTGTACGTGTACAATCGGCGTGTATTCGTCAACATTTGTCTTTTATGTAATACATCTTCTCGCATTAAAAAATGTTAACAATATGATATAGCGTAAATCAACATTAGATTAGTTGACGATAATATAATATGGTGTGCATATGTTCAATATATATTTTTGGGTACAACATATGTTTGCAACATGTTGTGTGAAAGATATTATCAATTTTGTTTATATTTACATAAATTAGTTTAATGACACTTTTAATTAGAGGTATTGCAGGATTATTAAAAAACAAACACAAATCAACATCGTTTCGGCAAATACATGTTTGTCATTATTTAATTATATTCTTAGTTTGATGAAATAACAAATTATTGTGAAGTTAAATACAATATTACAATATTATTCGATTTATTTTAGCTTATTACTCTTTTAAATTAAAAAAAGAATTGTAGAACTTTAGCTGAAAAACTCAAATAAGTGATAGATAAAATCAATTAAACTTTTGCAATATTTTTTAAAATCATTTTTTGAGTTTTTTCTTCGTTTAGTGAGATAGAAAATAATCTAAATATAAATATAATACCATATGATTTATTTGATTGAAAGTTATTTATACTTAATCGTAATACATATGCATTAAAAACAAAAAGAGAAGTAAAAAATATGATATGTGATTCATTAAACCTTTAAATTTTATTATGAAAATGTGTTATAAAATATTTAAAATAATAAAAAACTTAATAAATAATTTAAACGTATTAAACCGTGCAAGCACAAATTCATTGCTAGTATTATATACATGAAAACGTGTGCAATGGGGTTAGAGTTTATTGTTTTCTTCTAGGATATCTAGTTCCCAACTATTTTTTAAACAAAACGTTGTGAAAGATAAATTAATTATTATTTTTATTATGCCTTGGACTTATTAGAGCAGTGTCTGGAAAAAAACTTTTTGTGGGTGCAAGCGTTTTATCATTTACTGGCGGTTGGCACATGTGGAAGTGTATATTAAAAAATTTAAATAATTTTAAAATTTTAAATAATAAAATAATTTAATTTTTAAATTTGAAGTAATTATAATTTTAAAATTAAGTGGAAGAAAAGTTTGATGAATATTTTGAGAGAAAACAAAAAGTAATTAAGGGTATTTTTGGTTATTAAATGAGTTTTAAAAATATAATAATTTATTTTTTATTAAAAATAAAAATAAAAATAAATAAACAAAAAAAAATTTCAGATAGAACATTTTACTATGCTCGTTTAAGCTGTTAAATTATTTCACTATAGAAATTAATATTTTTTATTCAAAATAAAAACTTAAAAATAAAAATAAAAATAAATTAATAAATTACATTTTATGTTTTTATTTTACTTATTTTTGTATTTAGTAATTTTTTATTTTTTAATTACAAATTTTTAAATAAAATTTTGTAATTAAAAAAATAAAAAACAAAAAACAAATAAAACATGGAGTGTAAGTGTGAAAATAAAAAAAAATATAAGGTGTAAGTGTGAAAATACTATTTTTTCGTTAAAAAATTAACGAAAAGTTAACTTTTGGACCAAAGTGTTAAAATAATTAAAAAATAAAAAAATACAGTAATATTTCAAAAAATAAAAAGAATGACAGTGATATAACCTTTAAATATATGATGTATAAATGTAATATACCCTTATATATATTGATGGATATAGGCATGTAAGGACTGAGGGCTCACAACTAATTTTAAAGTTATCTTTAAAAAAAATAAATTTGGTTAAAAGTATATTTTGTTTGCTAATTTAATTTTTACGCTAATTTTTTTAAAATTAATTGTTTGAATAAAAAATTAATTTTTTTATTTATTTAAAATTAATAATTTTACTCTTCTATATATTTAATATTAACAATTATACATAATTAATAATAAATGAGTTATAAATTATTATATTTTAAAAATGATAAAAATTTAAATAAAATATTTTAAAATTTTATATTTTAAATTAACTTTTTAATATTTTTAATCAAAAAATCAACAAATTAAAATTGTCAATCAAGACCTAATTTCACAGAGGCGCACACACCCACTTTCTCCCCCACATACGTATAATATATACGTATATATTTCTAAAGGTTTAAATTTAGAAAAGTGATTTTTGCACCCCGCTTTTGTGCACATACACTCATTTTTCTTTTGTCTCATTAGCTAAAGTTAAAGTTACCAAAATTATTGCATTTATGCATTTGAGAAAACCCACATGGACATTAAATTAAAAATAAAACACATTTTCTATCTTTTATATTATGATTAGATCTTGAATTTGTAATGGGAATGGAAAACAAAAAAGGACAATTACCAAATGAATTCAATGTTTCCTCCTGGTTGGTTACCAAAAAAGAACAAAAAGAAATAGTAAATTCATTTTTCCTACAGTTTTCCTCCACAAATCCAAGAGCCAAACAGAGCGTTAGGAAAAAGAAACAAAGAATTATTATTATCAGGTCTCATATACAGGATACAGAAACAGAAAATTAGAGAAAAAAAAGTATAACACTACAGAAAACTATTATAAAATCCCAAGTCAAGTAGTGAATGAACTTAGCATAAACAATACACTAAATGATTTCACTATTCACCTACACTTGAAGAAGACACTCTACCATTATCTAGTACAATAAATGATTTCTTGGACGGAAGATGTTGCTAGAGCTACATGTATGACTGACCATATCGACAAAAAGGGGAAATTGTAACAAAGCAAACATTGATACCGGAATGCACGCGACAACAGATAAAGGAATAGCAGCAACCCATGGCAAACTCTGGTCGAGAACGATAAAAAGGGTGGCACAAAAGGAAACCATCATGGTGGCAATTGAGATGAAGAGGGTCGCGAGTCCTATTATTAGCCTTCTAGGCAACGAGTCAAGAAAATCTTCTTCAGCGTAGCGTGAGGTGAGAATGGACAAGAATGTCAGTATTGAAGTGGCAGAGGAGAATAATGCCAATGCGTCTGAAACTGCGAAAACCATGAATGGCATTCTTGATGCTAAAATAGGTTTTCCGGAATCATTGTCATTGCCACCCGGGACGGTGAAGGCAGCAGCAAAAATCACTGTGGCAATGAGCGTTGCAACAAGCATGCATGATGAAGCCGTATCCTTCATCCATTTCTCCCCTTCCCGCACTAAACCCTTGTGTTCCTCCGTAAACAGAATCTGAGGTGTTCTTCCCTCTGAGTCTTTCATTTCTGTATACAGAGGTTGGACAATCTTTTCTACTTCCTGCAATCATGAGAAGACATTAATGTAATAGCCCTGGGTATTAACATTGCATTTGCATATCCAGGCTTATTATTCTTCTCATATTGGAATGTTCTATGTTACTCATATGTAAAGTGTAATAGTAAAGGTATTATTGTGACATTACAAGCATGATTGTCTCACAAATTCCATGATTGAATGCATTTAGAGATCTTGATCTTGTTCTAAATAAACATGCACAAAAGCATTTTACACGAAAATGTATTGAGAGTGAACTTGGCGTGCTTCACTATTTATCTTTGTTAATATGATAATCAAGTAACTAGACAAATTTAAAATCCTTAATTGAGGTGCTTAAGAGACTTGTATTAATATTTAAGAGATTTTGGGACTAAGATAAAAAAAAGTGAATCGGGATTAAGTAGGGATACGCACAATTAATTAGGTTAATTAGGGTTTACAAATAAGCATAATTAATATAGTAAAACGTGTCTAATTAATCTTAACTTAATTAATCAAATTAATACTTGATCAATTAAGTTAACTGGAGATTAGCGAATACACGAGTCACCCCAGTGTACTATGTATCATTTTATGGATACGTCTAGGTGTAAAATAGATACATAAATGCATATTTATGAAATAGAAAACATAAATTCCCTAGAAGAGTTAGGAAACTAAGAGAACAAGAGAGGGGGTTTTCTCATGGGGTTTGACAATAACCTCCTTATTTTGCATCAATACACAACTCATTCCTCTATATAAACCATTACTGTAAATGACAAACCTTTCTATTCCCAAAGGCAAAGTTAGAATTGCCATTGTCACTAATCTTTCCTTCAACTCTTGAAAGGTGCTCTCTCTTTTCTCATCCCAAACAAATAGCTCACCCTTTTGAGTCAATCTTGTCAATGGTACACGAGTATTGGAAAAACTCTTAACAAATCTCCTGTAATAACCAACTAATCCTAAGGACTTTTGTCACCAAACTTGGCCTTAACCAGTTCATTACTGGCTCAATTTTCTGAGGATCATTTGATATTCCATCATCGTTAATCACATGTCCCCAAAAAACAATGCTGTTTAACCAGAATTTACACCATTTCTTTTAGCATACAACTTCTTAATTCCTGATAGCAGATGTGATATATGATTTAAACTTGAGTTTGAACTTTGGACTTGTTTTATGTTCAATCATGAGTAAAATAACCAAAAATCTGGACATTACTTATTACTAGCCTGCACTTTTTTGATCATGATGTTTGATATCCTTAGGATTAGATGATGGGACCTCCACTGTTAGAAACTATACTTATCTGGAAGAGGTGGATGAAGCCATATAGCTGAGAAACCCAATGGGGAAATTATGACAGCAGGGACAAACAAGAAAGAGACAATATAACGATTAAGGAAAGGGCAAAATTTCACTGCACCTAAGAGGCAAAGCACAAGGGCACTGGCCATGGGTTTTACTTTTGGTTGAAGTGGGACTAGTCAAGGAAAACCTTTCTTTTGAACATGAAAATTTGGTCACGTAGAACATCTATTTCGCCAGAATTCGTTGATTGCTCTATACAAATTTACAATGGAAAAACTCCTATACGTTGTAAGATCACTGAAGGAAAGGTTGGTCATAAATTTGAAAAAATTCCTGTTCATTGTAAGATCACTGAAGGAAAGATTGATAACCACTACTTCATTGACTGGTCCAAATGCTCTATTTGTTACAAATGGCACAAGTACTAGTGGTGCTTGCTTTGGATGTGGACAACATGTTATCAAGTCAAGGAGTGGGCAAGATTTTCCAGTGGCACCGGTAGTTGTACACTAGTTCTACATTTTTTTTGGAAATATGAATCAAAGTATGAAGGTGAGAGGAATGTGTTAAAGAGTCACCACCGACTCTCTACAACAACTTAGAGAATTTCAAGAAGAGTATGATAGACTTTAGAGCTTTCTTGACGATTCTAGAATGTTGAAGGATTTTCTAGAAAACTCTAGAATATTGAAGAACTTTCTAAAAGATTCTAGAATACTCCGGAAATATCTTGAATTCTAGAGGGATCCGAAAGATTCCAGAGCATTCTAGAAGAACATAGAAGACTCTACCATGTCCTAGAGTAATGTGGAGTATTCTAGAACATGGGAGAAGAGCATAAAAGCTTAGAAGTTTTTTAATTGTTCTAGATGATAAATAAGGGCCATTGGATCAAGATGATCCTAGCTGTCCATTGAGGAGATGGATGGTTATAAAAGAGGAAGGAGGCCTTAGTTGTAGTGTGCGAAGATTGAGATATCTAAAATGAGTGTCTCAAATGTCAAAGAGAGTGAACTATAATGATGCGTAAGTGAGGTGTCCTAGAGTAGAATTTGAGTGCATCATCTTATTGTACAAGTGTTTACACTTAATAAAATACATTCTTTGTTGTGTTCCCAACCCAACAAGTAGTATCAGAGCAAGCGGTCAATGACCGAGGTTCGTGAGCTCCAATTGGCAGTGGGAGACCATGGTACGTGATACCCAGTAGGCGGTTAGCAACCAATTACGTGGAGTTTCTACCAGTGCACAGTTTAGGACGTGAAGTTGGTTGGTCGGGGACCAAGCTTGGCATAGTGCTGGGCACACCAAGTCATTATGGCGGATATTTCTGGTTCGGCTAGCGGCATCGAGAAGCTCAATCGCAACAACTATGACAACTGGAGCGTTCGTATGCAATTCTACCTGCTTGGTCAGGATCTCTGAGATATTGTTGACGGCGGCAGCACAACACCACCCACGGACGCGACGGAATTAAAGAAATGGAAGATCAAAGCCGGTAAGGCCATGTATGTTCTATCGGTTACTATTGAAGATGAATTATTATAGCACATAAAAAATACGAAAACACCAAAGGAGGCATGGGACACTCTACCAGCGTTATTCACAAGGATGAACGACGCGAAGCTCCAAAGATTAGAGAACGAACTTCTATCACTCTCTCAACAAGACATGACCACGAGTCAATATTTCACCAAGATTAAATCTCTTTATGAAGAAATTTCGAAGTTAGATCCTCAATATACAACATCAGAGACCAGGCTGAGGAGGATTATTATCCACGGGTTAAGGCTAGAATATAACGGTATTATTACGGCAACTCGTGGATGGGCAAAAGAGCCAACTCTTACAGAGTTGGAAAATATCTTGGCAAATCAAGAGGCCCTAGACAAACAAATGTCTAAAGTCTCGGTGAATGAGCAAGAACGAGCCCTCTTTAGTAAAAAGGGGCCTAAAGGAAACAACAATGCTAGAGGTGGGTCAAGACGGCATCAAAGAGACTGGCAGAACAGACCAAATGGAAGAAGCTTCCAACAACGGGAAACACACCAACAAGGGGGAGCACACCAAGGTGAAAGCAAAGACGATAAGAAATACCGGCGTCGAAACAATCAATGTTATAATTGTGGAAGAAGAGGTCACTTTGCCAGAGATTGCAAATTCAGACGAATGGAGGGTAATGCCGCAATCTCTACCGAGAATGAAAATAACAGCGAAGGAGAATGGGACATCCAAGCATCTTTCGCAGTTGGAGAATTGGAGGATCTCGCAGCCTCTTACATCACAGAAGAAGAGACGGCACTTGCAATGGCAAGTGATAAATTAATAAATTATGACAATGACTGAATTGTGGATTCGGGGTGTTCTAATCACATGACTGGAGATAAAGAAAAATTGAAGAATATTTCTAAGCATAAAGAACGACGGGAGGTTGTCACTGCGAATAACTTAAGGCTGCCAATCACCCATGTTAGCAAAACAGTGGTTTCACCCTGATTTAGTTCACAACCAGTGGAGCTACAAAATGTTTTCCATGTGCAGGGAATGAGTAAGAATCTTCTATCAGTCTCACAACTCTAAGTTGATGGAAACTATGTAGTCTTCGGTCCAAGTGACGTCAAGGTATACTGTAGCATAAAACCTGAAGGAAAGCCGGTCATGGAAGGACGAAAGCTTGAATTTGTATATGTGATGTCAGCACAAACAGCATATGCAGATAAGACAAGGAAGAACGAGACCGTGGATTTGTGACACGCAAGGCTTGGACATGTAAGTTACACCAAGCTGAAGGCGATGATGAAGAAGACAATGCTTAAAGGTCTTCCTCAGTTAAAAGTTTAAGAAGACTCAGTCTGTGCTGGATGCCAATATGGAAAGGCACATCAACTGCGATACGAAGAGTCAACCTTTAGAGCGAAAGTACCTCTTGAGCTCGTACACTCAGACGTATTTGGGAAAGTAAGCAGCCGTTAATCAGTGGTCTTCGATATATGATCACATTCATTGATGACTTTTCCAGGTATGTTTGAGTAGACTTTATGAAAGAAAATTTTGAAACACTAACGAAGTTTAAGGAGTTCAAAGAGAAAGTAGAAAATGAGGTTGGACATAAAATACGATGCTTACGCACGAATAATGGAGAAGAATATACAACAAATGAATTTACAAAATATTTACAAGAATGCAATATACGGTGACAATTATCGTGTCCTAACACGCCAAAATAGAATGGAGTTGCTGAAAAAAAGAATCGGCACTTAGCAAAGACCTGCAGAAGCATGCTACATGCAACTAATGTGCCACTGCGATTCTGGGCGGAGTGCATGAAGACTGCAGCCCATGTGATCAACCGGCAACCCCAAGCTGGGCTTGGGTTTGTCTCTCCATTTGAGAAGTTGTGGAATTTGAGGCCCACTGTAAGTCACTTTCGAGTATTCGGATGTGTTCGTGCCAGATCACCTAAGAAGCAAGTTTGATAAGAAAGCGATCAAATGCATACTTGTGGGCTATGACAATCAAAGAAAGGGATGGAAGTGTTGTAATCCTGATACAGGATGGATCTACACTTCTTGAAATGTAGTCTTCGATGAAGCATCTTCATGGTGGTCGTCAAAGTCACCATTATTGCCAGAAACTAAAGAGATTGAGGAGCGGTCGCAAGACAAGATAGACAATTATAAGGATCTTGAAGATCGAGTTGGAGAAGAAGATGAGCAACCTAAAGGAACAAGTAATACTATTGCTCAGTCACCAAAAAAGCCGAGAAGTCCGTGGCAAACAGAAGTACACCGTAGGACTCCTGAAGAAGAACGACCGAGCCAACTAGAAGAATTTGAAGAAGAAATTGATACTCAAACTCCTTTATGAAGGTCAACTAGACAAAGAAAGCCAAAATCTAAATATGCAAATGCGGCTCTTATGGAAAATGAAGGTGTTAAGGAACCCACTAGCTATGAAAAGGCCTCACAAAGTTCAGAATAGAGGAAGGCTATAGAAGAAGAATTTCAGGCACTTAAGAAAAATGAAACATGGGAGTTAGTGCCACAATCGAAAAAAGTACGTCCAATATATTGTAAGTGGGTATATAAAGTTAAAATCAAATCTGATGGATTGATAGAGAGGTATCAGGCTCGATTAGTCGCTCAAGGTTTTGCTAAAAGATATGGCATAGATTATGATGAGACATTCAGTTCAATAGCAAAAATCACCACAGTAAGAGTTTTACTAGGACTTGCAGCTAGCAAGTCATGGAGACTTTGGCAGATGGATATCGACAATGCTTTCCTACATGGAGAGCTAGATCGAGACATTTATATAGAACAACCACAAGGATTCAAGAGCAAGGTTCACCCAGACTATGTGTGCAAATTAAAGAAAGCTCTATATGAACTGAAGCAAGCACCGAGAGCCTGGTATGGAAAAATAGCAGAATTCTTAATTCAGAATGGATATTCTATCGCATCGGTAGATTTGAGTTTGTTCGTGAAAGCTACAAGTCAAAAACTTGCAATTGTCCTAATCTATGTTGATGATCTTATTATCACTGGAGATGATGAGATACAGATTGATCATACTAGAGCTAATCTCTCAGTGAGATTTCAAATGAAGGAGCTTGGAGAACTAAAGCACTTCCTTAGACTCAAAGTTGAACAAAGCAAAGAAGGTCTATTCTTATGTCAGATGAAATATGCAAAAGATCTATTAGAGAGGTTCGGGATGTTTGACTACAAACCAATATCTACTCCTATGGAGCCCAATGTGAAATTATGTGCAGAAGAAGGTCAAGCATTGAAATTTTCAACAATGTACCAACAACTTGTTGGTAGTCTAATCTACTTGATAATAACAAGACCCGATATCACGTTTGCAGTTGGAGTGATCAACCGATTCATGGAGAAACCAAGGAAACCGCATCTTGAAGCGGGTCGACGAATATTGAGGTATGTGAAAGGAACTACAGATCTTGGAATCTTGTACAAGAAAGGAACAACTTATGAGGTGATAGGGCATTGCGATGCTGATTATGCTGGAGACCGAGACACAAAACGTTCCACCACTGGATATGTGTTCAGTCTTGATTCAGGGGTCGTATCATGGTGCAGCAAGACAACCAATAGTGTCATTATCAACTACTGAAGCTGAGTATAGAGCAGTAGCTATAGCAGCCCAGGAGAATGCATGGCTAATGCAGCTAATGAAGGATCTTTATCAGCCAATTGATTATCCGACGCTATTATATTGCGACAATCAATTTGCCATACGCTTAGCAGAAAACCTGGTGTTTCATGCAAGAACTAAGCATGTAGAAGTACATTATCACTTTATTCGAGATGAAAGGCGAGATCGAGATGAGATACATCAAGATTGAAGACCAAGTTGCAGGCATGTTTACAAAAGGACTTGGTGCTATGAAACTCACAGAGTTCTGAAAGCAACTGAACATGATCTCTCGGTCAGAATTGAAATGAGGAGTCGGTGCTGAGGGGGAGTGTTAAAGAGTCACCATCGACTCTCTACAACAACTTAGAAAATTTCAAGAAAAGTATGGAAGACTCTAGGGCTTTCTTGAAGATTCTAGAATGTTGAAAAAAAATTTAGAACATTCTAGATTATTGAAGAACTTTCTAAAAGAGTCTAGAATGCTCCAGAAGTATCTTGAATTCTATAGGAATTCGGAAGGTTCCAGAGCATTCTAGAAGAAAGTAGAAGACTCTACCATGTCCTAGAGTAATGTGGAGTATTCTAGAACATTGGAGAAGAGTATAAAAGCTTAGAAGTTTCTTAATTGTTCTAGATGATAAATAAGGGCCATTGGATCAAGATGATCCTAGCCGTCCATTGAGGTGGTGGATGGCTATAAAAGGGGAAGGAGGCCTTAGTTGTAGTGTGTGAAAATTGAGATATCTAAAGTGAGTGTCCTAAGTGTCAAAAAGAGTGAACTCTAATGAGGTGTAAGTGAGGTGTCCTAGAGTAGAATTTGAGTACATTATCCTATTGTATAAGTGTTTACACTAAATAAAATACATTCTTTGTTGTGTTCCCAACCCAACAGAATGATCAGTAGTGGTTATCAATCATGCCCTATTTGTTACAAATGGCATGGGTACTAGTGGTGCTTGCTTTGGATGTGGACAATAGATTATCATGTTAGCGAGGATCTCTAGAGGCACCAGTAGTGCTGCGCTAATTCTACATTTGTTAGGAAATATGTGTCAAAGTCTGAAGGTGAGAGGAATGATCAGACGAGGCAAGGCAAGAAGTTTGCACTCATTCCTAAAGACACTACTAGCTCGTGATTCTCTAGTGTCTCGCATACTTTTTATTAGTGCTTATCCTGCTTGTGTCCACATTAACCCTGACTCTGGTTCTACTCGTTCTTTCGTTTGATATAAGTTTGCTCCCAATTGTCATGTCTCCTAAGTCATTGGATAACTTTATTGTTTGTATACTCAAACATGCCCCTGCATGTGTGTAGGTGGGTTGTCGTCTATTAACATGTTTTTTTAAAATAAATTCATAAATAATTATGGGTCAAGCCACTAGGGCAGATAGCTTGAGTAAGCCAATATTAATAACAAGGATAAAAGAAAGTTAATGCGAAACTTCTCAAGATAAGTACGACACATGACCTACTCGGGTACAATCGAGCTACTCGGGCAGTGTTACTTGAGTATAGTCGAGCTACTCATACAGTAGAGCTACTCGGGTGTAATACTTCAATTCAAAATTTGAGTCACTCATGACTCGAGCTACTCACCCCTTCAGTAGCTCGGGTACAAAACTTTTTCTCATAACACGAGTCACTCAAGACTCGAGCTACTCACCCCTCTAGTAGCTCGGGTGCGATACTTTTGCTCAGAACTCAAGTCACTCATGACCCGAGCTACTCACCCCTCTGGTAGCTCGGATGCAATACACATAACTCGAGTCACTCATGACCCGAGCTGCTCGGGTATTCTTCCACTTAACCAGTGTCAACTACTCTAACTCAGGTACTCAGGTGATGAGATAAACTACTTATTCCACTGGTGACTCGAATGATTGAGGATCCGAACTGCTAGGACCCCCTATAACTCGGCCAACTAATATTGTTGTTCATCATGCAGAGGCAGAAGACATTCCATAGCACAGACTATAAAGCGTAGCCCTGACTACAAATGAAGACCTTCTATAGCACAGACTATGAAGCGTAGCCCTGACTACGACAGTAGCCTTGACTACTTGCCATGGCAAAGACCATGAAGACAGCACAGACTGTATTATTACCATGGTATAGATCATGAGGACAGCACAGAACGTATTATTGCCATGGCACAGACCATGAAGACAGTACAGACTGTATTATTGCCACGACACGGGTCGTGAAGGCAGCATAGACTGTAATGTAGCTCTGACTACCTAATCATGATAACATAACACCGACTATGTGGCTCAGCACACATTGAACAACCAAGATATAGCACAGACTATATGATTATAGATTCTTTTGAGAATCGAAAAATTGTCCAAGAGACAATGAAGACAATGGCAGTACAATTCTGCACGAGACGTTGGGAGACATGTGGCTTGGTGGTTAAGGAAAGGATTTGTCGAGTCATACGGACCCTCCCACTCGAGTCACTCGAGTGACCCCCGAGTCACTCGGCCCGAGTGGATCAGGTACTTAACCCGAGCAGGTCGGGTGCCCGTGGGGTATCTGTTGGCCGACCTAGTTGAGTTGGAGTAAAACACTACTTAGCTGATTATCGGATAGAATCTCTTAATTCTCCGTTATCGGCTCTCATGATCCGATTCGATCTCTTGAAAGAGTTCTATCCGAACTCCAACATGGCTCCTCTGAGTGCTATAAATAGGAGGGATAACCAGACTTTCGGAGAAAAAAATCAAATTCTAATAACCAAATACATTGTTCATACTGCCAGTAGTCCATACTCAATTAGCCTTTTTCCTTCACCCAACCTTATCTATCTCCGTTTTGTGTTTCTGATTGCATTTACATATTTCACCTCTTCGCATTCATGCTTTACTTGTCTATTCCAAGAGAACCCTACAATCTGTAGCCTAACTTTCTCAATAAATGAGCCAAACACATGTTAAGTATTTTAATTATCAAGTTTGCGCAGAAATTTGAACACAAAATCTATTGCTAGCTCTGATACCACAACAACTTATCTAAAAGCTTAAGCTTATTTTTATTATATTTATTTTGGCCTATTTTTGTATTTTGGATTTCGGATCTCAAACAAAACCACTAAGCGTCAATTACAAATAATTAAGGATTTTTCGACAAAGAGAGGGAAACGGTGGTGTTAACCTTTTCCAATCTCCCTTTCCCAAATCTCCTTTCCCTCTTCTCATCTCTCTTTTCTTCCGTTTTCTCCCCTCTCCTCACTTTTCATTTCCTCTTTTGGTATGCTTTGTGCTTTGTTTTATTTTTTAGTGTGCTTTCTTTTTCTTTTATTATCCATTCCCCACCACTCTGTTCTCCCAGGATAGCATTTTCAAATTTGAGTATCTATGAGATCGACACAAGTAGATCAAGGCCGGTAATGCCAAAGTCGAGGCTAGGCAACCACCCCTGACCTTCAGTAAATCTTTTTCTAAGAGTTGGGTGGAGACAACAATGCCATTTTTGTTGGCTGTGGAGAACAACGCTGTTCGGGTCATGGTGATCAGTTTTTATCTTTTGTTTTTCAAGTCCTTTTTTAGTGTGTTTTAACAATGACCTCCTGTATAGAGATTTATGATCCTCTATGCGTGGAGGTTTGGTTCCTCCCTGTGTGGGGGTTTTTCTGCTCTGTTTGTAGAGGCTTTTCTCTCTTCCTTTGAAGAGTTGTCTTGCATTCAATGTACCTCCTTGTTCGACTTTATGTCAAATTTGCAATGCATTTAGGTATTATGAGATTTTTTGATAAAAAAAGCTTATTTATATTCTCAATCAAGTACCATGATCTATGAAACTTGTGATTTTTATGAGGGTATACGATACACATTTTAAAGAGCTTTAGTTTAAACTAAAAGTTTCCCCCAACTTTGTTTTTTAATTCTACTTTCTTTGAGATTTCTTAGTCTATTTTTCGAATTTCAAAAGACAATATGCAATGATATTTAAGGAATCTTATGATTTGTTTGATTTGAGGTAAAATATCTTACGATGAAGGCAATCTTCTTTCCAATTAGATAACAAAATAATGTTCTTATTTTTATAATTTGTGTTAGTATCAATTTATTTATTTAATATATACATTTAATGTCAGTTTTTATAGTTTATGCTAAATTTTACGTTTTACGATTCGATACGATTCAAGATTAACAATTTAGGCTTCTGATTCACGATTTGACAACTATGGACTCATGCACTAGGTTGTCCTTTTTTTTTTACTTTATTTCTAATACCAAACTATATCTAAAACTCCTCATAGGATGCTAAGTTGTTTTGAAAGAATTAAAAATCAACTTCAAGAGTTATTAGACAAGAAGTTTCATCCGACCAAGTATTTTTTCTTGGGGTGTTTTGTTTTGTTTGTGCAAAAAGAAAGGCATTCCTACAATATTATGTATCGACTATTGTCAATATGATAAAAGTAACCATCGAGAACAAGCATCCATGCCAATAATATGTGATTTGTTTAACGAGTTAAAAAGTGCCCAATTGATTTCCGAAGTAGACTTGAGACTAGGCATCACCAATTAAAGGTAAAGGCTGAAGATGTAGAGGAGATAGCTTTTTAGCACCATATAAGGTCATTAGGAGTTCTGGATTTATGCCATTTGGGACTAAAAGTGCACAAAAAGCTTTTATAGATCCAATGAACAAGGTATTTAAGCTATATTTGGTGACTTCGTACCTTATATTGTATTCTAAGAGCTATATAGATCGCGAGACACTTGATTTTGCTCGAATGGTCTCAGGGGAAAATTGTATGCAATAGTGAAATTTCAAGGCCTATCAATATTCTAGAATTATGTAGTTTCTTAGAATTGATTGGTTACTGACTTACTGTAGAAGATTCAGCAAGGATTTCTCTCATATTGCCGCGCCATTGGACCAGTGCAAAGGGATGCACTTCTTGTGTGGAAAAATGTAAGGAATGAGAATTTGGAAATTGGAACACATTATGATAGATTTCTAGTGAATTGCCGCATATTTCAGAAAGAGTAACTCAATCTTTGGAAAAGCCTTTTTTATTATCCAATCGAGGAATAGTAAGATTGCATGGAGTTCTATATCTATTGTATCAAGCCTAAATCCCAAATTCGTTTCAAGATTTTGGGAAAGTTGACAGAAATTAATAAGAATTTGCACTAGAAATAGATGGGCAACAAGAAAAGTTCATTCAAATTTTAGCCGTTGTGCTTCAGGTTTGTGCACTTGATATCTGAGGTAGATGGGAAGACTTTAATGTTGAGATCCCCTACAATAACAATGTTAAATCTAGCATTGGAACGACAATAGATGAAGCACTCCACGTAGGACATGTTGGATCTCCTATTTATTGGATAACAATATGAGATAGAAAGCTATTAGACCAAAAATTGTGCAACTAAGTATCGAGTAGATCAAGCTAATTTTCCAAAGACATTAGACTTATGTTACATGGACACAAGTATGGGCGTCGGGTGTGAGCGTATGTCTAAGTTTCGAACTCATCTAATTCTCCAAGAACACTGCAGCATGAAAAAATATTCATAGTTCTTAATATATAATTTTTATTTCCTAGGTTAGATGGTGTTTACAAAGTCCCATAGAGTATTTTATGAAAGTATAGACATAGCTTTATAGTAAACTCAAATCACTAAATATACTTCCGAGAAAAATGTCCAATTAAAAACGTTAGACACATATCACATACCCTTATCTAAGTAAGTGTTCGCCACAGGACTTTATACATTTAGAAGAGTCTCTCTTTCTAAGGGAGTGATCTGTTTTCGTAAGAAAGAAAAGTTAAGAGCTAGACATATTATATCTTTTGCGGTTTTAGAAAAGATTCACCTAGAAGCATATTGTTTTTCACTACAACCTTAATTATTTACAATTCATAATGTATTCATATTTTCATGTTGGTATGATACTTAAACGATCCCAATCATGTGTTAAATAATGATCCATTATATGTGCAAGACAAATGGAGTTATGTTGACCAATAAGTTCAAGTTTTGGAACAATGGGAAGAAGCTATAAGGAATAATACCATTTCATTAGGGATGGTATTGTGATGAAACCATTTGGTTGATAAAGCCTCATGAGAAAGAGAAGATGAAGTGCGCTGAGAAATAACATTAATCTTTTGGAAGTACAAGGCACATAAATTTAGATGACCAAATTTCATAGAGAGGGATCTAATAACTTTAGCTATTACCATTGCATTTGCTTACCATGCCCAAAGTATTACCATGCCATTATATGCATGCTTTATTTTATTCAGTGCATATTAATTGCATGGAAAGTTCTTGAAATAACTTTGAATGAGCATGCATGAAAGCATTCTACTTGTGCAAAGAAAAGCATGTTGATGCGTGCTATACTTGATAACATGAAAAATTCTTGTAACTAGCACTTGTATAGTATACAAATTATAGAGAGGAAAATTAACGTGCTTCACTAACTAATCTTATTTTTGTATAATTATGCCATTAAACAATTTTGAAATCCTTAATTGAGGTGCTTAAAAGACTAATGTTAATGTGTAGGAGGTTTTGAGATTAACATGCAAAAATTAATTGAGATTAATTAGGGATAAACATGATTAATTAACATAATTATGATTAATTATCGGTAAGTATGATTAACCTAATTAAGCGATATTAATTAATCTAAACTTGATTAATTAGATTAATTCTTGATTAATTAACCTTTGTTGATTAGGACAATTAGTGACTCACCTAGTTGCTAAGTGTAATTCTAAGGAACTAGGTGTCATTTCAAGACCAAGCTTTGGTGTGAAATAAGGGCATGTCTCTATATTAGATAATGATATATATTCCCTACAAAAGTTGACAATATAAGAGAAGAGAGAGAATCTCTACAGAAATTTAAGGAGAAAGGTTTTTGGCTAGAGAGAAAGTGAAGGAAAAGAAAAGAAAATTCAAGAAAAATGAAGAGAAAACATAGGGCTTTTGTACAAGACTTCAAATTAAGGTAAGAAGCTTATTCTCCATGCTATTCTCTATCATATAACCTGAAAATAACAAGATTAGAATGAATTAAAATTGATTAATTGATGAGTTTAAGGTTCATACATGGAAAAAGTTAGGGTTAATCTTTTTAGTTCTTAACAAGATTAAAATCCATGGTAATTTCATCATTTAACCACATGAATATTGAAATTAAAGGAATATAAGACTTTAAAATATCTTATTACAAGTGTGATACATGATTAAACTTGAGCTTTTGATTTTAGCTATAAAATATGATAAAACATAAGAAAAATAATAATAAATCTAAACATTTTTATATGACCAACCTTCACTCTTTTCATTCTAACTCGTTGTATCTTTGGAATTAGATGATGAGACCACTACCATTGGAAACTAGAATTTCGGAGCTTTAATTGGAATACAAATTTTGCTCCAATTGGAGTCCAAAAGTTTGAGTTATGGCTACTTAAATTTTTTTGGACATAACCTGTCTCGCCCACTGGTTTTGGGCATTTGGACATCCATGCCACAAATATGTTGATTTTTAAGATACTTTTATGAGATCCTAAGTGGGATAATGACCTAGAATGAAATATAACATCCCCTAATTGTTATAATTTTATCAAAATGTGAACTTATGTGCATTCTATCACAAAAATAATGTGTTTTTCATGTAGGAACTCTTGATTAAGAAATGATTAAGTTTAGAACAAGTCTTTGAGGTGAGTGCTACTATACCTTGGTTACATTTGTAAATTATGCTGTTCAATGGAAATGTTTACAATGGAAATAGTATGTTCCTTATCAAATATTCTTTAATGCTTTCATGGATATCAATATGTTCAAATGTGTCAATCAGGATATATTTAGCCATATATTTAGTCATATATTTAGCCATAATTATGGCATAATTGTACAAATATTCTTTCCCTTTTGGTTAAGTTAGATTGATACTAATTGCTGAATTTTAGCCTTGTATTTGAACAACAATTTTGTATATAAACAGTGGAACCTCACAAAGAGGAATTCATTCAGAAAAGAAAATATTACCATGGTATCAGAGCCAAATCCTAACCCTAACCCTAAGCCTAGCTATCATCGCCACCATTGAATCACAGAAACCCTAGCCAGACCCACCAGCAAGACTCGCCGCCTCCCGTTGCACACCCAGGGAGGCTTGCCGACCTTCAATGCACACTCAGGGAGACTCGCCGCCCTTCATCGCGCCTCTAGGGAGTCGTGTCAACCTTCGTCGCACACCGAGAGAGGCTCGCCAACCTTCCTCGCAGCGAGGCTCGCCGCCCTTCGTCACACCTTCAAAGAGGCTCGTAGACCTTCGTCGCAACTCCGGCGACTCTGGTTTTTGGTTCACTGGTTCTCGTCGGCAACCTCTCCAGTCGCACCGACTCTGGTTCTCTTGTTCGCGACAACTCTGGTTCTCTTGGTTCCCAACTCTTTGATTCTCTCTTGGTTCATCGATCTGGTTCTCTTTGGTTCGCGACTCTGGTTCGGGACTCTCGAGTCTCTGGTCGTCATCTCTCGCGCCTCTGGTTCTTGCGTTTTTGGTTTTCTCGTGGTTCTCGCGCCACTTGGTTCATGGTTCTCTCTTGTGTTAGTGGTCTGTTTGAGGTTTTATCATGTTTACTAGCGAATTTTTTGGGGTCCATTTTACTGAAAAAAATTATTCTGCTTGGGAATTTCAGTTTCAATTGTTTATTATGAGAAAAGAGTTATGGGGCTATATTGATGGCAGTGATCCTGCTCCTACGGAATCTAAAGAGCTAGCTTGTAGACGGTCAAGGATGCTCGTGTGATGTCCTGGATTTTGGGGTTTGTCGATCCTCAAATTGTCCTATATCTGAGGCCGTACAAGACTGCTCAAAGCATGTGAGAATTTTTTAAGAAAGTTTAGAACCAAGATTACAAGCAAGACGTTTTCAGTTGGAAAATGAGATCGCGAATTACAGTCAAGGGAATCTATCCATCCAAGAGTATTTTTCTAGATTTCAGAATTTGTGGAGTGAATTTATTGATATTATTTATGCTAAGGTCCCAGCTGGATCTATCGCTGCTATTCAGGAGGTTCATGAACAAAGCAAGAGAGATCAGTTTCTTATGAAGTTACGAATGTAATTTGAGGCCAGTCGCTCCAATTTGATGAATCGTGATCCTCCTCCCTCTTTGGATGTGTGCTTTGGGGAATTACTTCGTGAAGAATGGCGTCTTACAACACGAGGTATTTTTCAGCAGAATTGTATGATCTCTAACGACGTTGCTTATGCAGCTCACGAGAAAAGCATGGGTAGAGATATGCGGAAGGTCCAATGCTTCAGCTGTAAGGAATATGGGTATATCGCTGCCAAATGTGCCAAGAAGTCTTGCAATTATTGCAAGAAGCCAGAACACATTATCAAAGACCGTACCACTCGTCCCCAGAATCGCCAAACTATTGCGTATCAAGCTGCGGTGGGTACGGCCACTTCTTCTACAGCTAGTAATCTTGCTATTCTTACTCCTGAAACCGTTCAGCAAATGATTGTGTCAGCAATTTCAGCCTTAGGGCTTCAAGGTAACAATACACTATCATCGTCACCTTGGTTTGTTGATTCTGCCATTCTGGTGCGTCTAATCATATGACTAGTTCCTCTAACACGCTTACCAATGTTCAGAATTATCATAACTCTTCGTACATTCAGACTGCTAATGGTAGTCAGCTCTCTATTCATGCTGTTGGGAATATAAATTCAATAGTTAAAGAAATTTTTGTATCTCATGAGCTTTCTACTAGTCCCATATTCGTTGGTCAATTGATTGATAATAACTGTAATGTTAGGTTTTCTCGTGATGGTTATATTGTGCAGGATCATGTGTCGGGAAAGATACTCGCAAAGGGGATTAAAGTTGGACGTTTGTTTCCTCTCTATTTTGCTATGCCTTTTTGCCTTTTTTTAGCTTGTACTACTGTTAACAATAGGACTGATGTCTAGCACAAACGTTTGGGTCATCCTAATCCTACTGTTCTGTCTCATTTAATTAACTCTGGTTTGTTGGATAATAAATATCACTTTTTCTTTTCTTCTCGTCTCTCATTTGATTGCTCTACAAGTAAATTGGGGAAAAGTATGTCTCTTTCCTTCCTTACACATGGTAGTCATGCCGATACCTGTTTTGATTTGATCTACAGTGACGTATGGGGTATTACATCTGTTATATCTCATACAAATTATAAATATTTTGTCACATTCATTGATGATTATAGTCAGTATACCTGGATTTCTTTCCTCCATTTTAAATCTGAGGTATTTTCTGTTTTTCAACAATTTGTGGCATTTATTGAAACTCAATTCTCTTCAGGCATTAAAGTGTAAATATCTTATTCGGGTGGTGAATATGTCTCATGAATTTCATGCCTTTCTTAAACAGAAAAGAATTGTTTCTGAGCGTTCTTATCCTTATACACCTCAACAGAATGGCGTTGCTGAATGTAAGAATCGCCACCTGTTGGATGTTGTTCGCACTTTATTACTTGAATCGTCTGTTCCCGCTAAATTTTGGGTAGAAGCGTTATCCACAGCAGTTTATTTAATTAATAGATTGCCTGCAAGTGCCTTACAATTTGAAACTCCCTATTATCGTCTGCATGACGTGCATCCCAACTATCTTGATATGCATACTTTTGGTTGTGTTTACTTTGTTCATTTACCATCACATGAAAGACAAACTTTTTGCTCAATTTGTAAAATATACCTATATGGGATATAATAACTCACACAAAAGTTATGTTTATTATGATCCAAGCTCTAACAAATTTCATATTTCTCGTCATGTTATTTTATTTGAAAATCAGTATTTCTTTTCTACTCATGTAGTATCCTTGCCTGATATCACTGTTCTTCCTCATTTTGATGATATGTCTCCTACTCCTAAGCGATTTAAACCTAGCTTTGTGTATGAATGTCGACGCTCAACGTTGCCCCTTCCTGCATCTGACCCGATACCTGAGCCTGACCCAACTAATCTGTCAGATCCAGGTTCTGCCATTGTTCCTCGGCGGTCGACTAGAGTCTCTCGCCCTCCTGATCGGTATGGCTTTTCTCATACATCTCTTCATGCTACTTTGTCCTCTATTTCAATTCCCTCATGTTACTCTGAGACTGTTAAGTATGCATGTCGGCGAGCGGCAATGGGCAAAGAACTTCAGGCTCTTCAGGACAATCATACCTGGAATGTTATTCCCTGTCCGGGACAAGTTAAAGCAATTGGGTATAAATGGATTTACTCACTCAAGTTGCGTTCCGATGGTATTCTAGATCGCTATAAGGCCAAGTTGGTTGCACTTGGTAACAGACAGGAATATGTGATGGACCATGAGGAGGCATTTTCTTCTGTTGCCAAGATGACTACGATCCGGTTGGTTATTTCTATTGCAGTGTCCCAAGGGTGGCCACTTCATCAAATGGATGTTAAAAACGCCTTTCTTTATGGTGATCTCAAAGAGGCTATTTACATGACTCTACCACCTGGCTTCGCCTCCTCCTCTTCTGATGTATGCAAATTGAAGCGATCATTATATGGGTTGAAACAAGCTCCTCGGGCGTGGTTTGATAAGTTCCAGTCTACCTTGATTCAGTTTTTCTTTGAGCAGAGTCGGTATGACTGCTCTCTGTTTCTTCGTAGGTCCTCTGCCGGCATTGTTTTTCTTTTTATTTATGTTGATGATATTGTTATCACGGGGACGGATTCCGACTTGATCACTTGTCTACAACAGCATCTTCAGGCCTCCATTTATATGAAGGATCTTGGTGCTCTTACATACTTCTTCGGGTTGGAAATTCACAGGGATCTTTCTGGCATCTTTCTGAATCAACACAAGTACACTCAGGATTTGATTGATTTGGCTAGTTTTCAAGACTTTTCTTCGGTGGATACTTCCTTAGAAGTCAACACGAAGTATTGCTGTGAGAAGGGTGATCTCCTCCCCGACCCTACACTATATCGACAGTTGGTCGGCAGTTTGAATTATTTAACTATTGCTCGGCCTGATATTTCCTTCGATGTTCAGCAGGTTAGCCATTTCATGCAAATTTCCCGCCATCTACATTTAGTTGCTATTCGTCGTATCAGCCGATATCTTTGCGGTTCTCCTCACCGAGGATTGTTCTTCCCAACCGGTTCTCCTCTACGTCTTGTTGCCTATAGTGATGCGAATTTGGCCGGATGTCCTGATACTAGACGGTCTGTCACTAGGTGGTGCATGTTTCTTGGTGATTCTTTGATCTCCTAGAAGAATAAGAAGCAACCTCGTGTTTCCAAATCCTCTACTGAATCCGAATATCGTGCCATGTCTGCTACATGTTTTGAGATTGTCTGGCTTCGTGGGCTTCTGGCTGAACTTGGTTTCTGCCAATCTGATCCCACCCCTCTTCATGCTAATAACACCAGTGCCATTCAGATTGCTATTAATCATGTTTTTCATGAACGTACGAAGCACATTGAGATCGACTGTCATTCTATTCAGGAGACCTTAGATGCTCGCGTCATTTCTCTTTCCCATATTTTCACTGATCTTCAGCTTGCTGATCTGTTTACCAAGGCCATGACACGATCGCACCATCAGTTCCTTGTGGGCAAATTGATTCTTCTTGATCGACCAGCATCAATTTGAGAAGGGATGTCAATCAAGATATATTTAGCCATATATTTAGGCATATATTTAGCCATAATTATGGCATAATTGTACATATATTCTTTTCCTTTTGGTTAGGTTAGATTGATACTAATGGCTGAATTTTAGCCTTGTATTTGGACAACAATTTTGTATATAAACAGTGGAACCTCACAAAGAGGAATTCATTCAGAAAAAAAAAATTTGTCAAAATGTACATATTTTGATCTATTTGTATTATCTACGGCTATCCCATGCTACTAGGGGAAAGAAAAGATACTAGTAGTGCTATAATAAGACGTTACAACCTTTTGCCACTAATTGTGGCTACAGGATAGGACGCCAGAGTCGGCCCAGTAGTCCTTCCTGAATAGGTCCGTGGTGATGGCATTATATATTATTTGAAATGCTATAAGTTTTATTGATATGATCAAAGTGGATTTATTGATGCTTTGAACTTTGGTTCTATGGAATATTTTTTACTCAATTTATATGCATTATATAGCAAAAAGCTTGACAAAAGATATCCATGAATCTTTTGTAACCTTGGTATATAGTATTCACGAGCTTTTAAGATTATGCGTTGAATCTCACATCTTTTCAGGTGATGAAGTGTAGAATGGTTCAAGTTTGAAATGTGCATATGTATAAAGATGACTTGCCTAAGAGCTAGTTTTTTGAGACTTTGTATATGTTGTGTTGTGAGTCATGTACTCTTTTGACTTTTGCTTTATAATGTATGCAAGATCCTCTTGTAATACTTTTGTATGGTGGTGTAATAAAGGAAACAACTTTACAAGTTATATTATTAAACTTCCACTGTATTATGTTTTACCCATTGATTATTAATAAAGGACCACAGTTTGATGACGAAATGGCCTTGGGTAGTCTAGAACTACTGACCGGTCTTGACCCTAAGCCTATAGGGGTGGGAGTGGGTTGTGAAAATTCTTCTATTAGGCGAACATTCTAATGTTACTTGTGTGCAGGTGTGAGAATATGGAAGCATAATGATGCTTCTTGTAAGCTCGATAAGGAACTTTTCGGCTGATGCATGCTTAGTTAGCCAAATCTAATCTTAATAAGCGTAATGAAGGTGCTCAAATGTCTTAAACGCTAATTATCATCCTAATGCTTAAGCATGATTAATTAGACTCAAACATAGGTAAATTAAGGCTCAGTGTCATTTGTATTAGAGATAAACCATATATGTTAGATAGTTTTACGGTAAGTTTATGCCATTTAGGATTCTATATCGCAGTATGAAATACGTATTGGGATCGGGATACGGTCTTGTATTAATTGATATCGGACAGTATCACCGATATATTGGTAAGTATCAGCATCGGAGATCCAAAATCCCATTAGGTATTGCTTGATATTTAAAGCCCTATAAGTGATCCACCTAATAAGTGATCCTTCATCCCTTCATCCCAACCCTCCCACAAGTAAGTAATCCTTCATCATTTTTCCAACTTTGTTTGCCAAACTTGACACTACCGAAGATCTTAAACAAAGACAAATAACAAATTGGGATACTGGACAAAAATGGGTGAAGTAATGTACATCTTTCACCCCCAGTAAACAAATCTCATATCTAACCCTTCAATCTCTGACTAATTTTATCAAACACTGGAGACCAAACAGAATTCTCCCTCTATGGTAAACTGCAACTACAAGACATGAAAATGCTAAATGGAACAACCTAAATCCTTGCCAACCTTTGTAACCTATCCTCTTGAAATTTGCTCACTTGCTCCCCACAAAATTGATTTTGTTGTCATAAAAATTCTCATAACAAAAAGGAATTTGACCACCTTAGATTCCTCCTAAGAAGAAAAGAAAACCGTGTCATATACTATATATACAAACATCATCCCTCCCTATAACAAATCTGTTGACCAGACCAACCTTCTTAGCATAATTAACCATCCTCCCCAAAATGTCATCGACAAAAGTGAAAGGGAAGAGGAACAAAGGATCAACCAGTCAAATACCTCCAGTGGAAAGGGAACCTTATGATCCTTGTGATTAATAATGACAAGCATACTATAGGAAGACAAACACCCTTGAATTCACCACCTCTGTCTTTCTCCAAAATCGTTCTTTGTCAAAGCCAAATCCAAAAATCCCACATCGGCATGATCACAAGTTGTCTCAAAATCCACTTCAAAATTTAAACCCTCCTTGGTTGAACTCCTATAATCTTTGGTTACCTCATTTTCAATCAAGACAACATCCAAATTCTATTGAACCTCAACAAAAGCACCCTAGGATAAAGAAATGGTATCCGCCAAAACAACTCTTCCCAAATCTTTATATAAAGAGAAAACCAAACCAGTTGGCCTAAATTAAAAATCCTAGTGTTCATATAATTCTTCTTTTTGTCTAAGGAATATGAAAGAAGTATTGATACAGGCATTCACTACACCATTCTCAAAAAACTCCACAAAATTCCCACTCAAGTCATCCTTAGCAACAACTCAACAGTCTTGGAATTAAGCCATAAGAAAACCCAATAAAAACCGGAGGCTTATCCCTCTCACAATCCAAAGCAGTCTCTCAAATCTCCATCTCGTCAAAAAGCCCTTCCAGACATCTCGAGTTAATAACATCAATCAGAGACCAATCAAAAACTCCCATCCTTGGCCTAGCCATCTCCCCCCCAACAAAAACAAAAAACGAAAACAAAAACAAAAAGCAAAAAACAAAAAGAAACAAAAAAATAAAAGAAACAAAATTAATTTAAATAAGAGTACTTTCTAAAGAAATGACAATAAAGCAGTTTTGGCCAAGAGATTGAGAACTTTGTACCAAATCTTTTGTATGACGGATAAATGAGACTTGGGCACATGCTCTGATGACTATGGATGCACACCTAGTTACAAATAGTTTGGTTATGCTTGACCTATTTTATAAATATTTATCAATTAATTAGGTGCACAGTCTCTCCAGTTCAGAATGGCCTTTGGTAGAAGTGGTACTACTTGCTAGCCAGCCACGGCCCCACTTGCATAAAACGTGGGGCTGAGGATATGAAAATTAAAGTTTGAGACCAATGAACTATGCTTCTCCAGGTAAGGATACCATTAATAACACATTCATTCGAGACTCCCCCAATTAACTTTATGTCTTCTGTTACCAGGGAAAACTGTGTCCAATATGTTAGGAATGATACTATAAGTTTCAGCAGGTAAAATATAGATTTAGGTCGATGAACAAAAGAGAAAAACTAGAAAAGAAATTGTTTTCCCCTTTAAATGCATACTACAATAAGAGTGAAGTATACCTTGAACCATTGCAGCTCTCGTTGCATTTGCAAAGCCGCACCAGAATCAATTTTGAGTCGATTTGAGGGAGCTAGCTTTCCTGCTAAATGGAGCATGTTAACATTGTTTTCATCTTTGTAAGCTGCAATCAAATCCTTTAGAGCACCTATCTCATATATGAGGTTGAAAATCTTCTCCTGCCGATGTGCCACTGCAACATGAAATATGCTTCGACTTTGATCATCGACTTTCCAGATCAGATCAGGATAAGATTGAATAAGCACAGTTACGAATTCCACAATGCCCAACTCAGCAGCAGTAAACAATAGTCGAGAAGGAGTCCTGATTAATTCCGCAATTTGTGAGTCATCCAGTAACAGAACTTGATCCCACAATCGCTTCACCAGTTCCACAGCTTGGAAATTCATCGACTTTCTGCTATATGTTGTGTTGAATCCTGGAACTGCTTGCATTATCAAGTTAAACAAAGCTTGTTAAGTACGGGAAACTGTGTCTTCACACATATCTAGCAATTTACGGATTTTCTAAAGTAGAAGCCCTTTTTTATAGGCCACAAGAAAATTTCATTAAATATGATGCAAAGTAGAACTTTCATTTTTGGAACCACTGCTTAGAAAGCTGAAATGGAGAAATTAAGAAATTGAACTAAAAGTAAATGATTAGAAGGTAGCAATGTTCTTCCATTTGACAGAAATGTTGGATCAAATGCAAGAGCATAGGTAAGTAGGAAACAAACACCATAACCACCATGGTAAATGGGAACCAGATGATCACTTAGCTAAGAAATATTGAACTAAGTAAGATAATTACCTTTCTGAGTTGTTTCCATAAAATCCAGCTTCAAAGCAGAGAAAGCAAGATTGCATTTATTTATTTATTTATATTCATTTAAGTGTTTTGGTTACCGGAAAATTGTGAGCAAGCATGCACACAATTTGGCAGTTGGCGATGATAGCCAAATCCAAAGGAAGTTCCCAGTTGATTGATGTGCTCAAACCGTACCTTAAATATGTTTGAACTATGAGCCTGAGATAGACAAAAGTTAGTTATATTTCCTTTTGAGTTAATTTTTCCTTCTTAACCTCATAAAATGCAGTACAACGATGCCAAATCCATTTTAAGTTCATATAAAGAGAATTAGATGATTTTTTAAGTGAGATAATCTCTTCTCATCCAAAACTCTGGCTTAAAACCCAACATACCAGTTTCCTCAAGCAGTTCCAGAATATTACTTCCTTTGAGTATGTTGCCAATTCCCAGAATACTAATGTACCCTCGTGTATACGTTGCCCAACTACTTTCTTCATCCGACTTCTTTAGCCACTTCCGCTCCCGTAGAGATTGAGTGACACTTCTCTAAGAATAAGACACTCAATTCAAGATGTAAGAAATCAGAACCCAACCCAATAAGGACAGCTATTCCTATATGGACACCAGAGCACACAGAAGACTCTTATATTCAATATGCTTTCCCAGGGAATGGATATTGAGAATGCCCTTGAGAAAGCCTGCTGGAGATCCGCCAGGCAGGGGGGATGGATTCTTGATCAATGGAGGAACAATATCACCATTTTTGTTCAATAAGATACCAAAGTGGCCTTAAGTTCATAAACCTCAAGTCCGTCATCGACAGATGGCTCACCAGTGTTTGGAATTTCTTAAGCGCGCCGAGTGGCCTTTTTTGTGCTTTTATTATCACGAGTTTAGTTTGGTAACTAAAGATACCCTAATTTGATCTAGCAACTTCAATTCCAAGAAAGTAACGCAAGGAACTGAGATCTTTGATTTGAAACTTTAGCAAGGTCAGCTTTGAACTGTGACATTTCTTTCACATAATTGCTCTTCACAACTATACATGCACTAGAAGAATGGTAATCTTATCCCCTTCTCACTTAATGAACATAGTACAATCAGCATGACTTTGCTTAAATTCAAATCTCTACATTACCTTAACAAATCTGTCAAAATAAGTTCTAGGAGATTTTTTCAAACTACAAACTTTGCCCTCAATAGTAGTAGGAAATGAGAATCTTGGAGGAATATCCATATATACCTATCTTCGAGATCACCATGTAAAAAGACATTCTTTACATCAAATTGTTGCAAACTGCAAAGGCCATCCCATAACCATTTTAGCTGCAGAAGACAGAAGAACACAAATGGAATTCATCTTCTCCACAAGAGCAAAAGTTTGTTGATAGTCAATACCATAAATTTGAGTGAAGCTCTTGCCAACTAGCTATTCGTTGTATCTCCCAATAGTCCCATTTGCTCTCTTCTTAATAATGAACAGCCATTTGCACCCCACAGGTTTCTTTCCATTCGGAAGAGGAACTAATTCCCAAGTGGCATTCTTGCTCAGTGCTCTCGTCTCCTTTATCATAGCTTCTTTCCACTTAGGGTCAGTGAGAGCTTCTTTCCACTTAGGGTCAGTGAGAGCTTCCTTCCAATGTTGTGGAATACATATGGAGGACAAAGACAAAACAAAAGCACAATATGAAAGAGACAGGGAATCATAGGAACATGGGAGTTGAGTATAAGTCCTAACTCCCTTTCTAAGAGCAATCGGAAGGTTAGAATCATCTTGAAGATTTAGCATTTACAAGGGTATCAACAAGAAACTCGATACTTAAAGTAGTAGGTGGAGCGGCAACTGGAATCAAGAAGGACGACTAACTCGGTGACACATCGATAACCTGACCCTTTGAGCAACAAGATTATGTCTTGAGATCAGTCATATCCAATATGCTAGACTACACTCCTTCACCAGCAACTCTGCTAGGCTTCCCCTCACCATCAGTTTGCTAGGCTCCCCTTCACCAATATTGGAGTTAGATGGGAATGGAGACAAGAATGCTCAAACGGAGGAGAAGAAGATATCTCTTCCCGAGTATGAATCCTCCCTTAAAGAGATGAAGAAGGAGGAAAACGATTCAGACTCCTGAAAAGTGAAATCCATAGTAACATAAACCTTGGGGGATGAGGATCAAAACACTTTTAGCCTTTCCGAGTAAGAGAGTAACCGATGAAAACTCACTGCATAGTTTACCACGAGAGTGAGATGGAGTATGAACAAATCACACACAACCAAAGGTCTTGGTGAGAAGATAATGAGGACGGATGGAAATTGATGGAAGAAGCTCTGAAGGACATTTAAACTCAAGAACATGTGAGGCATACGAATAATAAGATATCCAGTGATAAGAATAGCATCACCCCAAAAAGAATTAGAAACATGCATGGTGAACATGAGAGCACGAATAATATTCAGGACTACTTTTTCCTTTCAGTATGCGCAAGTTAAAATAGCTTTTCTGGCTATATTTTCTGCTACTCCACTTATTTCATAAAGTATTTGACCCGGTTTCACAACTACCCAATATTTAGGAGATCCTTTCCCCAAACCCATGCATGTTTCTGTGGGTTTTATTGTAACTAGTTTGTCTAGAAATATACGTACACATTTTTCCACCGCGAGGTGCATTTCGTGTCTTTGCTTGTCACCCTGCTTCAATTTGTCTAGATGTGATCTAAAAAGGTTCAAGTGCTTGAAGAGCATATTTACCGAAATAAATATGATTACCTCGATAAGATATTTCTTTCATTCTTCCTCTATGTTGTTTACAGAGTTTGGAAATCTATATTCTATCTTTTGGGCAGAAAGCGGGAAAGCAAGTCCTTGGAAAAGTTGGCGGGGGAAGGAAAATGGGACTAATAGGTGTAACATGAGAGAGTGCTAGAATCAAGGAGCACGTCACGAGAGAAGTATTTGATGATGTAGTCGAATCTTTTGAAGGTCTTCACCACATTTGCACATGGCATGGACATAGGTTAGATGCCATTGATGGAATATGGTAAGCCTATCTTTCTCCATATGGAAGTGTTGCAGGCATATAGAGATGTGGGTAGATGAAACCTTAAAAAGCGAAGGCCGAGTTGTAGGTCGTGTTTCCTGCGATGAGTTGGTGACTGACTGGGGTTTTACCTTGAGCAAATCAGATCAGATCGCCTTCTTGTTATCCAGAAATTAGTCAAATGGGTTGGCCCACTACCCTAGAATGTCAAATGAAATAGATGATTGGGTTCTCTTTTTGCGACCCTATTGATATGATAGGCCTAGCCCTCGGCCCCCTATCCCTCATGATTCCTTTTGAAATGGTCTGTTAAGTTAAATAAAAGGCTCCAAAGAGCCCTCTGTGGGTCCATGATGCTTCGTCTTCTTCAACTGTCATAGTTAAATGAGTGTCTTTCCAAATTCTAATTCTAGAAAGGCATCTAGTCTTGAGTAATGGACCATAGCTACTTAGAGAAATCTGTGGTTAGTCTTTTATGGTACAGTCCCGAGGTACTACCCAGCCTTGGGCTGGTAAAGGTGTCTTGGCTCCAAGGATCACTTTGTGGCCCCCTTTGTCTAACCCTGTAGTTGAATAGTAAGGTAACGATTTAAGGTTAAAGGCGGAGAAAGAGAAGCAGAGAGAAAGACTTGAGAAAATATTATTAGAAGAATAATAAAGCTTAATTTCACCTCTACACCACACCAGTATTTATATAAGATACATCAAACTAATTATAAAACGACCCTAATATATATAAATAATTATCTAACACTTCCCCTCAAACTTGGAGCATAGAGGTCGAACATGCCCAGCTTGAAAAGAAGTCATTGGAAACCAGAAGCAGCTAACGGTTTGGTAAGAATATCACTCAATTGATTTTCTGAGCGAACATATAGAGTGACAATTTGTTTCGTCATCATTAAGTCCCAAATAAAGTGGCAGTCAACCTCAATATGCTTAGTCCACTTATGGAACACAGAATTATTAGCAATAAATATGGCTGCTTAATTATCACAAAACATCTCCATAGGACGAGAAGACGTGATGCCAAAGTCATGAAGAAAAGAACAAACCCATAACATTTCAAATGCAGTATGGGCAATGGCATAATACTCTGCTTCCGCACTGAAACGGGCAACAACAGTATGTTTCTTACTATGCCGAATGACAAAATTACCGCCAACAAAGGTAAAATAGCCAGGGGTGGACTGCATATCAAAGTGACTACTAGCCCAATCAGCATCACTAAAGCCAATCACGGACAAATGATCAGATGGACAATATAACAATCCACGGCCTGGGGCACGTTTCAAGTAGCGAATAATACGGCAAACAGCATCAAAATGTAGCTGATGAGGAACATTCATAAACTGGCTAACAACACCAACAGCATATGTGATATGAGGATGGGTGACCACGAGGTAAATTAATTTCCTAACAAGTCGCCAATGACGACCAACGTCTAGAAATAGTTCTCCGTAATCAGCAACAAGCTTAACAGTAAGATCCATAGGTGTATTAATCAGACGAGCACCAAGCAACCCAGTGTCAGAGAGAAGATTAAGAGTTTACTTATGTTGAGATGAAGAGATCCCTCAAGAGTAACGAGCAACCTCAATCTCAAGAAAGTAACGGAGAACGCATAAGTTCTTGGTATGAAAATAATGAGCCAAATATCATTTTAAAGCAACTATACCAGTAGAATCATCACCAAAAATAATGCTATCATCAACATAAACGATCAGTACAATAATACCGGTAGAAGAGTGATGAACAAAAATTGAATGATTAGATGTGGAATGCCGAAAACCGTATACAATGACAACATAACTAAAGCGACCAAACCAAGCACGAGGAGATTGTTTTAGACCATATAGAGCCTTACGCAAGCGACAAACAAGATGCTCATTGCCAGGTACAACATAGCCAGAAGACTGATCCATATAGACCTCCTCTTGAAGATCATCGTGAAAAAAGGTATTTTTAATGTTAAGTTGATATAACGGCCAAGAGCGAGTAACAACAACAGAAAGAAGAATTCGAACAGAGTTAAAGGCGAGTCACTAGAGAAAAGGGGTTCAAGTAATCAATGTCGTAGGTTTGAGTATGGCCCATAGCGACCAAGCGAGCCTCGAGACACTCAACAAAACCATCTGGAAGGTACTTTACTGTATAGACCCAATGACATCCCACCGCTTTCTTCTCAGGTGAAAGAGTGGTAAGCTCCAAAGTTTGATTCTTATAAAGGGTATGCATTTCCTCATTCATAGTAAGTTTCCAGCTAAACATGGACACAGCACAGCCTCCTTTTAAAAAGTAAGAATAGAAACAAACAACAAAGTAGAAGTAAAAGAATGAAAACAAGATGACAAACGATCATAAGACACAAAGTGAGCAATAGGATGTTGGGTGCATGTACGTTTACCTCGGCGCAAAGCAATCGGTAAGTCATTGGAACTAGGAGCGGAGGAGATAGAAACCTCTATCGGAGAAGATGAAGAACCCGGGCTATATGAGACGACAAACCTATCTTGAGATCGTTGATAAACTTACAAAGATGGATTAAATGGAGAAGATGATGCCATAGGGAGAGATAGAGGAAGAGTTGGAGGAGAAAGACTCCCCCTCATGACAACAGATGAGATCAGAACAAAGTTAGTTACCGGAGGAAGTGAAGAAGGGAGTGAACTTAAAGAAAGTCACATCAGTACTCACGAAGTATCGGTGAGACTCTGGATGATAACACTGATATCCTTTTTGAGTACGAGAGTTTTCAAAAAATACACACTTACGTGCACGAGGGGATAACTTATCATTACCAGGATCAAGAACATGCACAAAGGCAGTACAACCAAAAACACGAGGAGTGAGTGAGAAAGGTGGAAAGTTAGGATATAACAATAAAAAAGGAGACTGGCAATCGAGAATGGAAAGCACGCGATTAATCAGATAACAAGCAGTAAGGACAGCATCACTCCAAAAGTTTTTTGGAACATGGGCATGAAACAATAATGTCCGAGCAACATCTAGCAAATGACGGTGCTTGCGTTCAACAATTCCATTTTGTTGTGACATGTGAGCACAAATCGTCTGATGAATAATATCCCAATTGACATAAAAGGAATCAACAGTAGACTGCATATATTCTAACGCAATATCAAATCGAATATCTTTGATGAGCTTGCCAAATTGAGTGAAAATAACATTATAGAATGTAGAGAGAGAATGAGGCAATTCAGACCGGTATTTCAACAAAAAAAAGTCAAGCTACACGAGAGTAGTCATCAACAAAGATAACAAAATAAGAATATCCACTAGTACTTGGAATTCGAGAAGGACCCGAGATGTCTGTATGGACAACATCGAAGGACTTGGACTGACGATGATTGCTACGACTGGGAAAGGAACTACGGTGATGTTTGCCTAATTAACGCACTTCACACTTGAAATTGGACACAGGAGTTAAGTTGGGGATGGCCAACTTAAGCTTAGCTATTGAAGGATGACCTAAGATAAAGTGCCAATAAAGAGGTGAAATGGTAGCACTTAAGGCGAATGAAGTATGGAAAGGATAATCAGAATCAATGTCAAGATAATAGAGCTCGTTCTTCTCATGCCCCTAAGCAATCATATCTTCTCGATCTTGAGGTCCTGAAAGACGCAAGAAGTAAGAGAAAAGGTTACGGAGCAATGCATAGATTCAGTGAATTGACTAACCGATAGCAAGTTAAAGGAAAAATCAAGAATAAAAAGATTAAAAAGCAAGGCCAAAGAAGGAGAGGGATGAAGGATGCGTTGCCCGTGAACAGGTCGAGAGGAGCCATCAGCTAAGACTATATGATGCTTAATAAGAGTCAAATGAGAAAAAAAAAAGATGGATTAACGGATAAATGGGAACTAGCGCCTAAATCAATGATCCAAGATAGAAAAGTAAGAGCCGCACATGCAATATTACTTGAATTAGCTAAGGTAGTAGTAGAAGAGGGTGGCAAAACCTCACCCAAGGTAGGAACAATCTTGTTAAGCTGAATATGGAGAGTATCAGAAGAAATCTTTACTTTAGCCATAGGAAACCAAGCACAGGAGAGGAGGCTAAATCCAAAGAAGAGCAAACCAACAGAAGCGGTCGGGTGAACAAATTGGCGGAGAATCAAATTAATCCAATTGAAATCCCAAATGACCAAATCCCAACAGTCCACAAATTAAACCAATCAAAGACCGAATGAACACCTGATGATCCAAAATGATAAAGTTTTTCGAAATCCGAAAAATTGATTCAACCAGTAATTGACACAAGAAACTAGATTTGAAGATCTTCACACCAAATCACACAACAAGAAACAAAGTCATCGAAGTTAAGAAAAGGGAGATCACAGATTGCCGAAGTCGAAATCTCGGAGCGAAATACCACAATCGAACTGAAATCCCCAAATCAAATTGAAATCAAACTGAAATACCAAAAAACGAACTGAGATCCCCAAATTGAACTCCCAAATCGAACTAAAAAATCCCCAAATCGAACTGAAAGCCTTAATCGACCACCGAAATCTCAAAATCAAACTCAAATCCAAGTCAAAATACCAAATCGACCAGCCAGATCTGAAGCAAATAGCATTCAACAACCAAAAACCACGAAAACCCTAGGAGAAAACAATCGAAACCAATGATTCAAGTCAAACCAAAAGAAATAAGGTCCAAATCAAGTCTATGAGCACCGAAACAAGCATCTGAGGGGAAACCAAAGCATGTTGTGACCAAAAAAAGCATGTCACGACCAAAAGCAGCGAAGTCCAGGCCTGGTTTCTACCGCCTACACGATTGAGCTTCGAATCCTTGTCAATAGGTTCAAATCAACAAATCGATGCTCTAAAGGGCCAATAGGGATGATTTCGACACCCATGGGAGAGATCGCAACAACAAAAAATCAGATCGGAGGCACCAAATCGCAATCTACAAAGAACAATCCATTGGCGCCGAAAATAAGAAAAAAATCAAAAAACAATATCAAACAATCGAGAAAAAGATGAGAAAAATCATGGAAGTATAGATCGGGACTAGTCGATCATCTGAGAAGAACTTTTTTTTTTTTACAATCACGAATTTAGATAAAGAAAAAAAAAAGAAAAAGAAACGAAGGAAGGAGAAAGTTGGATCGAGATACTCTGATACTAAGTTGAATAGTAAGGTAGCGATTTAGGGTTAAAGGAGGAGAGAGAGAAGAGAGAAAGACTGAGAAAATATTATTAAAAGAATAACGAGGCTTAATTTCATCTCTACACTACACCAGTATTTATATAAGAGACACCAAACTAATTACAAAACGACCCTAACATACATAAGTAATTATCTAACACATGTAACAAAAGTCATTACATATATAAGACTCCTCTAGCTTATTCAAGTGTGTAAAATTGTGGACTTCCACTTGTGCTAAATGTCTTGAAGAAAACTAAAACCGGGAGTAATGAATTAACTCTATGGCAGCGCAAGGAAGCTTAGCGTCTAACCCTATGCCCTCGGCAGCAAAACCGAAGCGATGTTATCGCTTTCTTCTACAATCGCATCATTAACATTAATCGGAACCAAATTGGTTCACGATGTTCCATCATAGACAATGCACACAGATCTCTAGAGTATTTTGTACTAAACGAAGCTATATGCACTTTCCATAACCAAAATGCACAAAAGTCAATCTATTCCTGCAATTGCGATCAATCTCGCTACCTCTTTAGTTGCCACTCCACTCCAGAACCACAAGGTCTCTCGAGCCACTTCCTGCCAATTCATTAAATGTTAAGTTGAGGGTATTATTGTATTTTGAGTATTTCTTGGTTCTATTATAAATAACAAGTGATAAGGTGTAAACCCTAAGTTGTGCTCTCATTCATTGTTATTCAGTTTCTCTCTCTTCCTCATTTTCTCTCCCACTCTCTGTAATAATTCTAGCATGGTATCAGAGCTCGATCCTATGTAAACTTCGTAGCAGTTCTTGATTATTTTTCGTTTCACCTCATGTTTCTAATTTCGAAACTGTATAAAAAAAATAAAATAAATAAAACTTTTTTCTTCCTTGATGATCGTTTGGGTCCCTACAACTCGATTTGTGATTTTTTTCAATTTTTTCCATGCTCGTTTCATAGTTTTTCCCAAATTTTCACAATTTCGGCGCCGACTAGGGTTTCTCTGTCATCTTGTGTCTGCGCCAGTTTATGCTTCAATTGATGGCTGGTTTCTCCTTCATGGGTGCCGACTCAGTGGGTAAGAGGTTCGAATCAATCCTCTTTGATGTTTTTGGGTTGATTTCAAGCTCGGGTGACGTTTCTTGCTAGTCGGCTGTTTGCGCCTGGCCTTTTCTTGCTCGGATTTGTCCCATTTTGGCTATGTTTAGTCTTCTTCAGAGGGTCTCGGCACATCCCTTAGTGTTTGGTTGCAGATTTCCAGCCTTTTCTTAGTTTTGTTTTTAGATTTGCTGTGATTGGTATGCACTTCTGATTTTTTTTTCCTAGTACTATAGTGGTTCAGATCTACTTGGGTTGCCTCTATTTACAGTCCATTACTCCGCTTTATTTCATTCTGCTTGTTCTTGATTTTCCATAGCCATGTCTGATACTGGAAAGCCTTCTGGCAGTCATGAAACTACTGGATTGACTCGTTCAGGGACCCCTACTGATAATCCGTCCCTTCAAATTAGTCATGTTAAGCTGGATGGTAGCAACTATTTAATTTGGTCGCGTTCCTACAGTTTAACCATTGCCGCTCGCGGTATGTCTGGGTATATCACTGGTGAAACCACACAGCCCACAGTCATTGGTTCTTCTCGCACAAACTGGATAGAGGAAAATGCCCTTGTTATGTCCTGGTTGTTACACTCTATGCAGCCCTCTATTAGTCGCAGTTTCTTCCTTCTGGATACTGCACATCAGATTTGGTCCACTGCTGCTCAGACTTATTCACAGACTGGCAATGATGCCTAGTTGTATGAGTTGAGGAAGAAACTCCGTGGGTTAGAATAGAGAGATCACTCATTAGCTCAGTATTACGCTGAGCTGACTAGCCTGTGGGGTGAGATTGATTATCATCAGGACTTCCATGCTGTTTATACTACTGATACTGCTGCTTTTCAGAAGATGGTGGAGAAAGAGCGGGTATATGACTTTCTTGCCGGTCTCCATGTTGACTATGGTCCGATCCGTATTCAGATTTTGGGTCGTGATCCATTTCCCACCTTGTGACAAGCATACGCCTATGTTCAGCAAGAAGAGGGTCGTCGTCATGTTATGGTTCCTATTTCTAGTCAGGAACGTTCTGTGTTAACTGTCACATCTCTTCATCGCACTGACCAGCCTAGTCATATTAAGTCTGGGGAGAAGCCTAGTTCTGTCACTCGTGATCAGCTGCATTGTGAGTATTGTGGTAAATCTCGTCATACTATTGATCATTGTTGGAAATTACATAGTCGTCCTACTCCAAGACGTGGCGGTGGACGCGGAGGTGGGCGTAGTGGACATGTCCGCTCCCACGCTCATCTCTATGAGCTCCCTACTAGCACATCTGGTGAGACTGGCCCTCTTTCTGAGGCGGAGTTGACTACTCTCAGGCGCCTGATGACTCGGGTTGATATTACCTCTTCCACTGCCTCTCCTTCCTCTTCCAACTTTG
>JAOTRH010000026.1:11725423-11790704 GCA_034768845.1 Heliamphora exappendiculata | reverse complement strand
GTGGGGGAGAGGTGTTGTATTCCAGATGTTCAATGTTTTGAATATTGGAAAATTTTTGTTCTCTCTACATTTATGCATTAAAATCTGGATTTTTTTGAAGTGCTAAGGTGCTAGCTAAGAAGCACAGCACGTGTCAGGTGCACTAATAAATATGTTTTTTTTTTGTAATAGAAAAACCATATGCCCTTTAGACATCGAGGGGCACACTTCATGCTCTGAAAAATGTGTCCTTTTTATATGAAATGTGGCAAATTTAAAGAATTACCTTGGGATCCAATGATTGAGATCCAAACAAATCAACTCAACTCAACAAGCCATCTTCTGAAATTGGCATTACTACATGATCCATTTCGGGTGTAGGACAAGGTTTTAGGGTTTTGTGTATTTTATTTTATTTTTTTGAATAGGTACTTGATGAATCCACTGGTTTATTATAGAATTATCCAAAATTAATAGGTTTTCCAATTTGTGTTGATTTAGTTTCCTTGCTTCAATGGTTTCTTTATTCTACGAAGATTAGGCTTTTAGTATCATTTCACTTGGGTTTGTTAAAAAGTTGTAACTCTGTAGTTTTGTATTTCCTTGTAGATTTGAGGTTTTTGTTTTGTGGATTCAGGAGCTGCGTATTCTAGAACGATATCAGGTCTACTTTTGCAATTACCATTGCTTTAGTTGGTATCACAACGAGGACTCTTAATAGTTTTAGTCCATGTTTGAAAATTTGGATACAAAAATTATAGTTTTTGTAGAACAAGAAACCAATTGAATCGACAAGAATTAGGAAACACATTAATTCAGTCTATACTAAATCGCTAGATTTCTATTTAAATACTAATGCAAACACAATAAAAATGAAAATATAAAATTCTGAAACCTTGTCCTTCATGATATCGTTCCTGCTAGTACCACTGCGTAAGTTTCCTTTTATTGGTTCTATCTACAATCATGTACTCTCAAAAAATTTAAGATAGTCATGTGCTTTCTTATAATCTCAAGTTCTCTTTTCCTTAATCTTATATATTGGTAGTCTAATTAAGGTATCGATCATAGCACTCGATCTCTAGTGGTAGGGACTAGGGAACCACTCTATTTTCACATAGGCCGTCCTTATCATGTTCTTATTTTGTTGACGCGATGACCACCCTCTAATTATGCTTTACAATTATATTAATTGACCTACGGTGTACATGACCATACCATTTCAAATGGCTTTCCCTCATCTTATTTTCAATTGGTGCCACTATTAATTTCATATTAAAAGATCTATTTATTATTTTATCACTTTCCATAACATCACTCATCTTTCACAACATTCTCATTAAGGCTACACAATTTTCTAATATGTTTTTTCGTACTCACCCACAGTTTGGTTCCACATCTTAGAAGGTAATATGCTAATCCTATACAATTTTCCATTCTGCATAATAGAAATACAATTCTTATGTGCCCTTCCATTTCATTTAGTATGCCAATTTGTGGGTCACATCCTTTTTAAGGCCTTTATCATTATGAATAATTAACGCAATACATCGAACTAGTCACTTTTAGATATCTCCTTTGTATCATGTTTTATTCTATTTTCTTTCTTATTTCTATTATTATTGTGTGAAAATGCTCTGATACTACTTATAAGAATTCAAACCCTAAAGCTCCGCAACGCTTTATTAGTTTAAGATCTACACACATTATGTGAAAACACACTCAGTCGCATTCAAACCAAAGAGAGAAGCACATTGAGAATTAACTTGTGTGGCACAAACCTACCAACAATTATTGATGAGATAACTACTAGAAACAGCAGAGATAACAAGTATGAAACTAAAAGCACCCACAAACCCAACACTAATAACCTAAGCTCCCAAACACTCCCTTTGTCTTGTTTAAGGGTAACTCGGCTTTCGTTAAATTGTTGATTGCAATATCTCTTATGAAAGTTTAAGCTGCTAGAGCGAGGACTAAGTATATTATATCCCCAATATATCCCCTCACGCGTGATCATTCTCTCTTCTAGAAGCATGCCAAATATATGAAAAATTATAATTACATGGTTAGCGATGAGGCTCAAACACATGATTTATCTCTACGCTAACACTATATTAAATTCTTTAGGTTTTGAACGAGAAAAATGGCATTAGAGCCAGACCGCAGAATGCTTTGGTTAAGATGTTATTTTCCTAGTAATTTGTTCCCCCCTTGTTCGATATACATGCACCGTATTATATCTCAAATTATGTCCTATTTCTTTTTTCATCCTTCACGTGCGAATTGTAGTTACACATGCAAGACTGTTAGGACTTGTTTCATATTAGGAGAGTAACACTTCCCAAGTTAGTATATGAGCCATGTGGACTTCTCTACTTATTGCTTGCTTTTGAGTAATTTTCCTACTTTTGTGCTCATTCATAATATCCATAAGCCTTGAAGACACATCATCTTCTCATTGATCTCATTGATCGGTAATTTTTAGACTTCATGACATCTATAAGAGTACAACTCAATCTCTCTTATAGCTAGACTTCGAATGTTTTTCCTATTAATAGACAAACCCTATAAATCCTTGTCATGTGTACTTAGTAAAATCCTACATAGGTTGGACATCTTAGTGGTTTTAGAACCTCATAACCCAACCAAAACATGTGTACTACCCTAATAAATGTATAAGCACACAAAATATATGATTCACGCTTTACAATTTTCACCTTGGCTTGAATTCTACAAAGCATCTTGAAGATAATCAAGTTAATGTTGATTATGTCGCTCATCGTCGATCTGTCACCCCTAAATTAGCATGGCCCATACCTCCAACATTGGCGAGCGAGCCCCCACATTAACTTTCTTGAGGTGTCGTTGGGGCTCATCTCTCTTTCTACTAGACTCGCCCACTGATATCACGACATCAAATGAAATTTAGAGTGAAAGAGACGAGTATCATCCAAGTTGTACACCTTTGTTATGTGTTAACAATCTCAGTTTCTCTGCCCGAAGCATCCTTGCTCCTACTTTTGGTTAAAATTAGGCACACTGTTTATTCCTCTCAATGCCATTTTTGTGTATTTGTGCGCCTATTTCGCGTGCTTTTTCTCAACTGCTGCATAACTTGTTCATCAATACATTTCTCGTGTATGCCACCTACACAAGTAGCTAATCATCTATTCATCCATTTATGATTGCTTGATTGGTCTCCAATTGCTAACAACCGACAATCAAAACGTTTTATTATTTTCTTTTGTGACAAAGCCATCATGCCCTCTTTTTTTCTCTTTTTTTGCAAGCTGAAAAATCTCTCAATCTATAGGAATGAGTTTGGGAAATCCACAAACTTTGCTAACCCAAATTTGGGAACCTATGAATCTCCTCTGTTGTGTTAGCGGAAGTTTTTATCTACACACCCATGCGAAAGCACACACATAATCACATGAATAAATCTAAGAGAAAAAAAGAATTTACGGCATTTGGCATAAACCTGTCTATGTCCACAATCTAGCGACAACTATTATTGTTTTGATTAGTAAGCAAGAGACATCTCTGAAATGAAAACGCCGAAGAAACCCAACACTAATTCCTGATCTCTGAAGCAATCTATGCTTCCCGCTCAAGTTCATTTGAGCCCAAAGCAAGTCCATTGTTTTACTCCATGCTCGTAGTGTACCCACACAAGGATCAAAATCTCATTTTGATGGATAGTTTCGATCGGCTCAAAAACGAAAACATGTTGAAAAAGTTTTGAAAACACTATCAAAAGGGATAGAAACATTAGGAAATATTAACTAAAGTATATTTCTACGTCTTTCTAAACCTGACAAACAAGCAATTTTACATGTTTAATGGCTATGTATTAATTTTGAAGTATTAGACAATAAAAAAATACACTAGAATTGGATTGATGTTGATACTTGATACTAAATACTTAGAAAGTTAAAAAAATGGCAAATATATGACTGGCATATAAAACCACGCTGGAACTAAAAGGAAATAAATGTAAGAAAATGAAAAATTCTACTTATAGAAATCCTTAGAGAACAAAAAGATATCGGCGACGCTTTTCATAAAAAAGTATTTTGCAGTAATAAATAAAGAGAATAAATGATTTAATATATTTGTTTTGTTTTCTTTGCAGTATATTTGATATCCTACTTCTTTCTAATTTCTCAAGTTTTCTAATAAATTTAATTTTTTTGATGTTTCAAATCCCTTTATCTCTCTCTCTTTTCACACAAGAGGGAAACAAAAGTTAACAATGCTGGATATTTCTAGTGTCGAAAGAACTCATTTTTTTGGCAAGTTTCGTAGTTTTTCGGCGTGTTTTGGTCTTGTTTTGTAGTGCTTTGGTAGAAACATTGGAATTTTGATATTGCACTATTGTTTCATTTCGGATTTCTCGGAAATGAAAATGTTTTAGCCCTTTCCATGTAAACGAATGAATTTTATTACTTTTCCTAAGTCCAAAACACCGAGCTTCTTGCTCACTCTTATTTTTCCATCTCCACAACATTTCTATAAACACTTTCAATCTTGGTGCCCCAAAATTCAGACAATTTTTTTATTTATATGTAAATCCTAGAAATCTTAGTCCCCATACAAATAAGAAACCGTACACAAGTTAGATCTCTTAGTGGGTTCTTAAACCCACAACCCAACCCAAACACATGTACTAAGCCCAATTATTGTATGGTCCTACAAAATATAAGACACACTCCCAATGAGAGCCCAATTATTGTATGGTCCTGCAAAATATAAGACACACTCCCAATGAGTTTCACTAATGTTATGCTGAATATAGTATGCCTTAGTCCTACTTAATATAAATTCATTTGATTTTAAGTTCTCTCCGCACGATTCTTGTTTAGTTTACTCCTCTTGTTTTGTTAACCAAAACTATATTGCGTTCAAATAACATACACTGAAGGATAACCTCTATTCCTCTTTAATGTATCTAGAACGTTCATCCAAAATTAATGCAAAAATGGGCTTGATGTAATCAATTGTTGGAACTCAATCGCTCTTTTGATTTGGGATTTTTTTCCCTTTATCAATAGGCTAACTATGTTTTAGACTCTGCTATCTATGCAGGGGTACCTGCCAAATGGGAGTGTAACACCCATACCATTAGGCCAAAGGCCACTTGGTATATGGAGGTCTTGTCCCTTGTTGTTATTTTTTAAAAATAGGTGGCTAGTAGAAAATCAGCGCCTAGTAGGGAATGCCCCCATTGAAAAACTCATAAAATTCATGTTCACGGAGGTTTGACTATATTTTTTATGTTGGCTGTCGATCCACTACGTCCCTCCTCCTTTAAGGTGGCTTGGGAGTAAAAGATATAACACTAAGTGCGACACAACGAAAGTTATTAAATTTCTAACAATGTTGATTTATGCCAATTGATTACTCATCCTTTAGGCTTTTTGATTTTAAGATTCTAAATCCTATTTTTTCCAATTTTTTTTTGTGAATAGAGTTTTTAAAATAGATATTACCACTTTTTGTTCAAAATATTTTTCAACATATAGAATGTGGAGATAGTTTCTTGTCATATAATAAAATACAGATGTATTGGTAACATAAAAATTGAAGACATTTTAATTTTGTTTTCATGCAAACACATTTGTTTGTATCTGACTCCCTACCATATTGTGTCTTTATTTTTTGAATGATGCAGTGTTGACGTGTTCGTATCATTTTGTGTCTGTGTTCCGCACCTGCTCAAGTGATTCTTGGGGGTGCTGGGAGTCTGGGACATTGCTAACTTGTTTTTGTCAAATATTGTAATTCTACAGTATATATCAAAGAGATTTCCCACTCTGGTTGATGCATCCTTGCTAATGAATTTTATGTTGCACAGAGCTGCAGGGCCGCATACAGTAATCAATGGCAAAGAAGTTGTGAACTTTGCTTCAGCAAATTACCTTGGATTAGTAGGACATGAGAAGTTACTTGTCAGAATCTATGCTTATCTACTATTCCCATTCATTATATTTCTGTTTTTAGATAGCAGTCTAATTTTCAAACTCACTTAAAGTAGTTTCGTGGAACAGGAGTCGTGCACTTCTGCACTGGAGAAATATGGTGTTGGCTCTTGTGGTTCTCGTGCATTTTATGGAACAATGGGTATAACTTGAGATTAACTTGCAAATGTTTAGTTCACTAAACTTTCTAAATTGAAGTTTCTCCTCTTCGTTTACATTAAAGTCATTAGCTTTCTAACTATCTCATTTTTCATAGATGTCCACCTTGATTGTGAAGCAAGAATAGCAAAGTTTTTTGGTACTCCTGATTCCATACTATATCCTTATGGACTTTCCACCATGTTCAGTGCAATTCCATCTTTTTCTAAGAAGGGGGATATTATTGTTGTGTGAGTATCTTTTATTTAACTGTTTAGTTAATGATTTTCATGTGGTATGTCTTAAATCATTAAGGGCTGTGAAGAATTTTTTTATTGATTTCTATCGAGGATATGAACTTGAAGAATGCACAGCAAGTATGTTTTTTCTTCTTTCTTTGTTTTTTTTTTCTGCAACACGACTATTTTATGCGTTTTTATGCATAAAATTATTCCAACACCTTGAGGAATGTTTGGCTCAGTTCAATAATTGTTTATTTTTTCTGACAGATAATTAAAATGGTTATAAGTACTAAATTATGATATGAAAACATGGTGTTATTTTGTTACTTTTAAATTTGTTAGGTAATTATTTATGTTTGTTATGGCCGTTTTGTAAGTAGCTTGGTGTCTCTTATATAAATATTGGTGTGGTGTAGAGGTTTAAGTCAAGCCTCATTATTTTCTCATAATAATATTTTTCTGTCTCTCTCTTTTCTTATTTCTATTCTCCTTTAACCTTAATCACTATTTTACAATTCAACTTGGTATCAGAGCATTCCGATTTAACTTTAGAACATGCTGGGAACATCTAAAACTTGATTCCAGGCAAACAAGAAGCGCCGACATCAGCCTTCGTACGGTGACCTCGTCATGGCGTCATCATCTGTATGGATTGACGTCATCGTTGTCTACTTTGATCAACTCGTCGGCACTCTCTGAGATTTTTATGGTGATTTTTGTGGAATTTTTTGAAGTTATATGATGGATCATTCGATTTGTTGAATGTTTTTAGATTTTTCGGAACCCTAGAATCGTGATATGTTGATTTGAGTTCTAGATCTATTTTTCGGTTGTTAAGATCACTTCAAGGGGTACCGAAATCATCTCTACAAGGCTTCTTGGACATCGTTTGGCTGATTCGAACTCCATTGAAGAAGATTCAAGCATCAACAGTGTTGGCGGAGGCAAACTGTACGCGCCGACTTGCCTTTTTGTTGTTGACTTCCAATTTTTTCACATAAGATTTGGTATTCAGTGCTCGGAAACTTGTCTCAGATCTTCTCCCTTATGATTCGAGGTGTTTCGTTGTATTCGATTGAGCTTGTGCTTGGTTTGGTCGACCTCTAGGGTTTTGGCTCCTCTTTCCTGCAGTTGTTGTGTTTTGGTTGCCTTTTTATTTGGTTTGTTGTGAGTTCTTCTTGTTCTCAGATCCTCTCTTTGGTGCCTACCTATTTTTTGTTTGTTCTTTAGTTGGTTGTTCTGATACAGACCAAATTGTGCTGGTTTTCGGCATTCACTTCGTGTGTTTCTTCCTTTTGTGGTTTGATTTTGCTTTATTAAGTTATTCTGATCAGATATGATTTCGTGATTTGGTTTTGTTTGGTCGTGTTTGGATTTGGCCTTCTTTCCTCTGATTTGATTTAATGTGGCTGTAGCAAAGACTTCTTCTGATTCTCATGATGCTCTCCATATTCACCTTAGCAAGATTGTTTGGACCTTGTGTGATGTTCTGCCTTCCTCTTCTATTACTACTTTTAGCTAATTTAGGTAATATTGTATGCGCAGCTCTTACCTCTTCATCTTGGATCATCGATTTAGGTTCTAGTTCTCATATGTCATGTAATGTCTTTTTTTCTGTCATTTGACTCCTATTAAGTATCATATAGTCTTAGCTGATGGCTCGTCTTGACCTGTTCACGGGCAAGGTGTCTTTCATCCCTCTCGTTCTTTGGCCTTACCTTCTAGTTTTTATATTCCTGATTTTCCCTTTAGCTTGCCGGTTAGTTAAATCACTAAATCTCTACATTGCTCCGTAACTTTTTCTCCTACTTCTTGTGTCATTCAGGATCTCAAGACCAAGAAGATGATTGTTTCGGGGTATGAGAAGAACATGCTCTACTATCTTGACGTTGATTCTAGTTGTCCTTCCCATACTTCATCAGCCTTAAATACTACAATTTCACATCTTCAGTGGCATTTTTGCTTAGGCCATCTTTCGGTGGCTAAGCTTAAGTTGACCATCCCCAACTTACCCCATGTGTCCAGTTTTGAGTGTGAAGCATGTCACTTAGCCAACTATTACCGTAGTTCCTTTTTTAGTTATAGCCATCATCGTTAGTCCGAGTCCTAATGTTGTCCATACGGATATCTGGGGTCCTTGAACTTTAAGTACTAGTGGATATTTTTATTTTGTTATCTTTGTTGATGACTACTCACGTATGACTTGGTTCTTTTTGTTGAAACGCCGGTTTGAATTACCTCATGCTCTCTTTACATTTTATAATGAAATTTTTACTCAATTTGGAAAGCGTATCAAAATTATTTGATCTGATAATGCGTTAGAATAAATGCAGTCTACTGTTACTTCATTTTGCATCGATCGTAGTGTTATTCATCAAATGACTTGTGCTCACACGTCACAACAAAATGGCGTTGCTGAACGCAAGCACCGTCATTTGTTTGATGTTGCTCGTACTTAATTGTTTCATGTACACGCCCCAAAACACTTTTGGAGTGACGCTGTCTGCTTGTTATCTAATTAATTGCATGCCTTCCGTTCTCGATCGCCAGTCTTCTTTTTCATTGTTATATCCTAATTCTCCATTTTTCTCCCTCAATCCTCGTGTTTTTTATTGTACTGTCTTTGTGCATGTTCTTGATCCAGGTAATGATAAGTTATCCCATCGAGCATGTGTGTCTTTCTTGGATACTCTCGTACTCAAAAAAGATATCGGTGTTATCATCCGGAGTCTCAACAATACTTTGAGTGCTGATGTGACCTTCTTTGAGTCCACTCTCTTCACTTTCTCAAGTAACCAACTTTCTCGTGTCTCATCTGTTGTCATGAGGGGGAGTTTTTTTCTTTTCCTACTCTATATCTACCTCTCCCTATGTCACCCTCTTCTCCCTCCAACCCGTAGTTGTTGAAGGCGCACCTAAGCCCAAGGCGCAAGTAGGCGCAGTTCATGTGCCTCAACTATAGTGAGGTGAGGCGAGTTTAGAGTTTAATGAAGCGTCGCCTAAGTGCGACTCGAGAAGAGGCTCAAGGCGCACGCCTCTTGCGCCTCATTTATACTTTTGATTCTCCTTGATGCGATTAGAGCCGCCTAATGTATTAAAAAATTTCAACATCAAAAGTGGAGGCATGCCCAATTAAAAACTCAATTTAAAAACAAAATCTTGTCTTATTAGCAGACATGATATCAAGAAACTAACCCTTATATAAATTAACATGAGTTTTTGTTGGATTTTGAGTTCTAATTTAGTATTATATTTCTTATCCTTCTCATTCTCCTCTTGTTCTTGTGAGAATCATGATTCATGATCCTTTTTTCTCACTTTGATTTGCACCTATGTCATGCTCCTCCTTTTCTTCCTCTCTATTTCTTTCTATATCACTATCTCTTCTAACTTTCACTCTCAGTCTCGCTCTCTCATTTTTTTTCCTTTTTTTTTTTCCGTCTCTTGTTTCTCTTTTGTTTCTTTCAAATTGAATTGACATTCAATTCAAGTATTATTTGTTAGTAAATTTGAACTTATATACCTTTTCCAAATTATGATATACTTGCAAGTCTTGCGTGCAATTGTTAGTTTCAAATTAGATACTGACATATTCTTCTGGTGGGGGAATGTTGAAAAAAAGTACATCTTTTATATATATCTAACTATTATTGAATTTTTCTATTTTATACTTATCTAAGCAAAAAGTGATGATTATTTAACATTTGGAAGATTTTTTTTTTATAGTTTTTGGAATGTCAGATGTTTATTAAACATTTTTATCTTAATGTTTATAACATGAAAATTTTAGTGTCTATATTGCATTTGAATAAATTGTATATAATATTAGCTTCTTTTTTTTGACGTCATGCGCCTCGCTTTGTGTCTCACGCTTAAGCTCCAAAAGACCATTGGTGCCTTAGTGCGCCTATCGCTTTTAATAACTATGCTCTAACCCACTTTTGCAAGTTTATCAGCAATCTCAAAATAGGCCCTTTGTCTCGTATGACCCAGATTCTTCATCTTCTCATGTAGAGGTTCCTATCTCCTCCGCTCCCAGTTCTGATGACTTATCGATTGCTTTGCGTCGAGGTAGACGTACATGCACCCAACATCTTATTGCTCATTTTGTGTCTTATGATCGTTTATCATCTTGTCTTCAATTATTTACTTCTACTTTGTCGTCCATTTCTATTCCTACTTCTTATAAGCAGGCTGTGCTCATGTTTGGCTGGAAACTTGCTATGAATGAGGAATTACATGCCCTTTATAAGAATCAAACTTAAAAGCTTACCACTCTTCCACTTGAGAAACAAGCCGTGGGATGCTGTTGGGTCTATACAGTAAATTACCTTCCGGATGGTTCTGTTGAGTGTTTCAAGGTGCCTTTGGTCACTAAGGGTTATACTCAAACCTACAACATTGATTACTTGGAGACATTTTCTCCAGTGGCTCGTCTTAACACTGTCTGGATTCTTCTATCTATTGCTGTTACTCGCTCTTGGCCGTTATATCAACTTGACATTAAGAATCCCATTCTTCATGGTGATCTTCGGGAGGAGGTTTATATAGATCAGCCCCATGGCTATGTTGTGCCTGGCATTAAGCATATTGTTTGTCACTTGCATAAGGCTTTATATAGTCCGAAGCAATTTTTTCGTGCCTGGTTTGATCGTTTTAGTTCTGTTGTCATTGCTTACGGTTTCGAGGTTCCACATTTGATCATTCGGTTTTTGTTCATCATTCTTCTGCTAGTACAATGTATTGATTATTTATGTCAATGATATCATATTTTTGGTGATGATTCTACTGGTATAGCTTCTTTAAAACGACATTTGGCTCATCATTTTCATACCAAGGACTTAGATGTTCTCCATTACTTTCTTGGGATTAAGGTTGCTCATCTCTCTCGATGGATCTCTTTATCCCAACGTAAATATACCCTTGATCTTCTCTCTGAAACTGGGTTGCTTAGTGCTTGCCTGGTTGATACACCTATGGATTCTACTGTTAAGCTCGATGTTGAACATGGATAACCATTTCTAAATAGTGGTCGTTATCGGCAACTTGTTGGAAAGTTAATTTACCTCACGGTCACCCGTCCTGATATCACATATGCTGTTGGTGTTGTTACTAGTTTATGCATGCTCCTCGTCAGCCACACTTTGATATTGTTTGTCGTATTCTTTGCTACTTGAAACGTGCCACAGGTCGTGGATTGTTATACCATCCATTTAATCATTTGTTTATGATTAGCTTTAGTGATGCTGATTGTTCTGATAGTTACTTTGGTAGGCGGTCCACCTCTAGCTATTATACTTTTTTAGTAGTAATCTTGTCACTTGGCGTAGTAAGAAACAGAATGTTATTGCCCGTTCCAGTGCTGAAACATAGTATCGTGCTATGGCTCATCCTGCATTTGAAATGTTGTGGGTTCGTTCTCTTCTTCAAGACTTCAGCATCATGTCTTCTCGTTCTATGGAGATGTTTTGTGATAATCAAACAGCCATATTTATTGCTAATAATCCTGTATTCCATGAGCGCACTAAGTATATTGAGGTTGACTGTCACTTTATTTGAGACTTAATGATGACGAAGCAAATTGTTACTTCTTATGTCTGCTCAGAGAATCAATTGGGTGATATTCTTACCAAATCGTTAGCTGCTTCTAGTTTTCAGCAACTTTTTTTCAAGTTAGGCATGTTCAACCTCTATACTCCACCTTGAGGGGGAGTGTTAGATAATTACTTATGTTTTGTAATTAGTTTGGTGTCTTTTATATAGATAATGGTGTGGTGTAGAGTTTAATTCAAGTTTTATTATTTTCTAGTAATAATATTTTTTTGTCTTTCTCTCTTCTTCTTTCTATTCTCCTTTAACCCTAAATCACTACTACACAATTCAACTAAATCTTTTCTGGAGTAAGTTTATCTAATGTGATATGATTGGTGTAAAAATGGGTAGGGAAAAACACAGCTTCTTATCTGCCTTTTTATATTGATGTAATCTTATGGTTCTTATCTTTTGAGCTTATATTAAGTCGCTACTATTCTATATCATCTGTGTATATTTTTACCATGTTAATATAATAAAATGCCTGGTCAATGGTTTCCATGGTTGTGCCATATTACAGCAATCATGATCAATGGGTAGTTTGTTTTCCCTATTTGTCTTTCTGTGCTTTGAGAAACTTATCTTAATTTTCATTTTGGAAACCTTCATGCATAAACATGATAATATGAGTAGTTCCTGGTGTATTTATTCTAGTCCCTTCACGCTCTCATTGGTTGGGCTTTTGAAATCTGCCATGTATACAAGGTTCAATCTTTCTTTTTTGGTGAGTACGTTGACCATTTTTTTGCATTATTTATTTTGGGGTGGATGGATCTTTCAGGGATGAGGGTGTCCACTGGGGAATACAAAATGGCCTTCATCTGTCCAGAAGTACAGTTGTGTATTTCAAGCACAATGATATGGAGTCTCTAAAAAGTACTCTGGAGAAAGTTACTCTAGAAAACAAGCGAACTAAGAAGCTAAGGCGCTATATTGTGGTTGAAGCTGTGTACCAGGTATCTTTTAGCAATTATGCTTTTAGTTTTACTATGTTGATAACCGTATCTTGTAGCTTCTGGCAAAATACTACTTGCAATTTAGGTATTTTTCTTTGTTTTTTTGTGGCTTTCCCCATCCCTCTCTCTCCCAACTGCTCCCTACTGATAATCAGCAGTAAAAATTTCATCTCTTTTTCCTGTCAATATACATTGAAGTGTTAATCCATATACATTAAAGTGTTAATCCATATACATTGAAGCTTTTGTATAGCTTCAAGGTGCATAGTTGAAAAAAAGGTGCAAAGATTGTATGCTAGAGCTTTTACAGGTAAGAATAGGCTTTCAATCGGCATGAAATTTGGCATAATAGGTAACTGGGGTTTGTTTTTGTTGAAGTTGAGGTGTAGAATGTTTTAATGTTATAGAAGTAGCTATATAAGTTGAAAAGTTGAAGAACATAGATTCTGGTTGTAACAAAACCCAAACGTTGTATATATGGAAGGTTAAAAGGAGGAGAAGATGAACGTTTCAAGAATTCATGCTCTGGAATCCCTTAGGTATTGTAACTAGGCATAAATATTTATTTCCTCTTTTAAAGAAAACACTCTGGAGTTTATTGATATCAAAGATCGTATAGATAATTTTAGGCTGCAGAGACTCTTTCTTTTTAAGCTAGGACTCTGTGAAAAGGTTCTGCATTTGAACTTCTATAACTAATGTAGACTTGCCTTGGTCCCTTGTAATGGCCAACAAGTCAGGAACTAGGGGGGACATGGGGGGCGATGGCCCCTCTGCTCAAGAGAAAAATTATGTTTGTTTAATAAGTTTTACATTTTAGATTACTATGTAATATTAGTAGTTGAAGTACAGAAATTTGAGTTTTTAGGGTTAGAAAGAAGAAAAATGAAGAAAAAGAGAATAGGTTTTAAGGTTCTTAATCTATCCCCTTTTTAATTATTTATATTAAAAACAATAGAATGTTTAAACTATAAGAATACATTCCGAACATAAACAAGGGAAGTAAACTAGAGAATAATTACTCTAACATTCTCCCTCAAGCTAGAGTATAAAGATCAAACATGCTAAGAGCTTGAAGGATACCTATGAAAAGAAGAAAGAGGTATAGTCTTCGTGAAAATATTGGCCAACTGGTCTTCTGAACGGAAATACGAAGTGACAATGTGCCCCGGATGAATTGGCAATCAAACTTCAATATGCTAGTTCGTTTATGAAATATTGGATTGTTAACAATGAAAAGAAACGACTTGATTGTCACAAAACATAGGCATGGGAGAAGAAATGTGAATGCCAAAACCCAGAAGAATGGAGCGAACCCATAACATTTTTGATGCATTATGGGCTATTGCATGATACTCAGCTTTAGTATTAAAATAGGCAACAACCACGTATTTTTTACTATGCCATGTAATAAGATTACTCTCAACAAATCTGCAATATCCAGAGGTAGACCGCCAATCAAAACGACTACCAACCTGTTAGAAAGTGAAGAAAATCCTTGCTAGGCAAAACCATCCGGACAGAAACATGGGGGTAAGCAACGGCTTGGCCACTAGACATGAGTGTCTGGATGGGACCTTAGGCTGTCTGGACAGAAGCGCGTAGAGGGGGCATTGGACTAGAGTGTCTAAACGGCGGCCAATCTTTGTCCGGACAAAGCTAGGTCGACCAGGCGCGCTTTTAGACTCATATGTTTTAGGCAATATCTTTATAAAGGGTTATTAATCGAAACCCTAACAACCCTGGTGTTAAGCTTTGTAATTAATTTCTCTCAAAGAATAGTGAAAAGTGTGAGCCCCGTGGACGTAAGGATGATTTGTCAAACAACATAAAATTCTCACGTCGTGTTCTTGTGATTGTTTCTTAATCGTTCTTTCTTGCATGTGATTATGCGTTTGTTTTGGGTGTAATTTCCCACCACAACACAATCCACATCACTAAAGTCAACAAACAAGGAAGTAGAAGGTCGATAGAGAAAATCGCGATCAAATGCACTTTTTAAATTGTGTAAAATCTGGCAAACAACATCAAAGTGAAATTGACGCTGTAAACTTACTAACCACACCGATGACATTGGTAATGCCAGGCAAGTGATAATGAGATAAATTAAGTTTCCCACAAGACGTTGATAACGACCAACTTTAGGAAAAAGATAGTCATGTTCAACATCAAGCTTCGTAGGAGAGTCCATAGGAGTATCGACATGGTGAGCACCAAGAAGATTAGTTTTGGATAAAAGATCAAGTACGTATTTCCGTTGAGAGAGAGTAATTCCCAAAGAAGGGCGAGCAATCTTAGTGCAAAGAAAATAGCGGAGCACGCTTAAGTATTTAGTATGAAATGTTTGACCTAAGTGTTGCTTCAAGTCAACAATACCCGTAAAGTCATTACTAAAAATAATAATATTGTCAACGTAGACAATCAAGACAATAGTGCTGCTAGAAGAATGACAAATGAAAATAGAATAACTAGTAGCGAACGTTAGAAGCCATAGTCTAGCACAACAGAGCTAAAATGATCAAACTAAGTATGGGGGTACTGCTTCAGACGATACAAAGCCTTACACAAATGACATACAAGATGTTCGTTGCCAGAGACAGCATAACTACGAAGTTGATACAGATACACTTCCTCTTAAAGATCATTGTGAAGAAAGCCTTCTTAATATCATGATGGTATAGTAACTGAGACCGATTGACAACGACATATAAAGGAATTCAAATAGAATTAAGATGATTTACTGGAGAAAAAGTCAGAGTATAGCCTTTAGCCACCAATTGGGCCTTAGACCACTCAACTGAACTATTCGGAGGACATTTAACATTATATACCCAACGACAATCCACTGACTGCTTTTAGAAGAAAGAGAAGTGAGCTTTCAGGATTGATTATGATGAAGAACACTCATTGCCTCATCCGTAGTGTGCTTCCATCCAGACAAAAATATATCTTGCTTATATGAGAAGGCATAGACAAATTAGACAAGGAGCAAGCAAATAAATGAAGACAAGGAGAGACGCGATCATAAGACACTTATTGAGCAATAGGATGTGGAGTACAATTACCTCACCACAAAGAAATGTGCAGGCCATTAGCTAGAGGAGGAACCCCAGACGAAAGGAGATGATATATTTGGGCCATAGGAGGGCACAATAGGCCTATCCTTAGATCGTCGATACACTTGTAGTGGATGAGATGGTAACTGCACACGATGAGTGACAGGCACAGGAAGAGTTGGAGAGGTCAACTTCCCCTAACTACAACAGATAAGGTCGAAGGGATAATTCCATACCTATAGAAGTAAAGGAGGTCGACTCATAGAATGTGATGTCAACACTAAAAAAGTACGGATGAGACTTTGGATGATAACATTGGTATCCTTTTTGAGTGCGAGAGTACCTAAGTAAACCACAATTACGAGTCCAAGGAGATAACTTATTAAGACCTGCCCCAAGAACGTGAACAAAAGCAACACAACCAAATATCTGAGGAATGAGGGAAGAAAGCGAGGAACCAGGGTATAAAAGGAAAACAATGATTTTTGGTCCAGAGCTACAGAGGGCATAAGATTAATGAGATGACATGCACTAAGAATAGCATCACCCCAAAAATGTTTTGGTACTTACATTTGGAACAAGGTACTCGCAACATCTAACAAGTGCCGATGTTTCCGCTCACTATAACATTTTGTTGGGATATTTTGATGAATAATATCACAATCAACACAAAATGAGTTAAATATAGACTGCATATATTCTAATGCATTATCTGTTCGAATGAGTTTGGTGTGTTTGCCAATTGGGTAAAGATCTCATTATAAAATTTGGTGAGAACAATAGGCAGCTCAAATATTTGTTTCAGTAAAAATAGTTAAGTCATATGATTACTTTGTTTCACTAAAAATAATTAAGTCATATGAGAGGAATCATCAATAAAGATAACAAAATAGAAATATTTACTAGTATTAGGAGTTTAAGAAGGACCCCAAATATCTATATGAATTACATCAAAAGACTCAGACTGACGACCATGACTACTAAAAGGAAAAGAAGTACAATGATGTTGAATATTCACACTTCAAACTAGATGTATAATTCAAAGTAAGAATAGTTAACTTAAGCTTGCCAAATAGAGTTGGCCCAACCTAAAATGCCACTGAAGACGAGGAACTGTAGCACTCGAAGTAGATGATGGAATGGAAGATGAATGGTCAACATCCAAAAAGTAGAGGCCATCCTTCTCATGTCCCGAATCAATTATCTTCTTGGTCTGGAGACACAAGAAGAGGGAGAAAAGGTCATAGAGCGATTTAAAGTTTTAGGTAATTGGCTAACATAAAGAAAATGAAAAGGAAAATTCAAAATATAGAGACTAGAAGGTAATTCAAGTGACTGATTGGGACGAAGGACCTCTTTTCCATGGACTAGGTGAGAGGTACCATAAGTTGAAATAATATGATACTTAATAGGAACTAAATTAGAAAATGAAGATGAGTTATGAGACGTGAGAACAGCTCCGGATTCGATAACCCATTATGGAGACGATTGAGCAACATATGCGATATTACCTGAATTGGCTAAGGTAACAGTAGAGGTGGAAAAACAATAAGCTGTATGCAAAGTATAACAAGATTGTTAAGTTGACTAGTGAGTGCATCATGAGAACCAAAATAAGAAGCCGTATGACCAGAAGGAGCGAAGGATTCCTAAGATTGGATATGAGAAGTACCATAGATAACATGATGAGCATAACTTGGCTCCCATACTTTTTCCAACAGTAGAGTTTGCTATGATTAATGCCCCCACAATAAAACCACTTAATGTCATCGTGACTCCATGTTCGACCAGCAGTACGAGATCCACCACGAGAACACCACACCCACCATGTGAGCCACTTCGGCCACTAATGGAAACCAAAGTCGAGGATTCTGAGAGAGAAGAAGTAGCGCGAGACACAATGGATGACTGTCCCAATGAGGATCGCTAAAGCTGAGAATAGGCATTAACTGCATAGGCAAAGTCTCATTGGCAAGGATCTAACATTTGAACCCATGTGACTCAGGTCCAAACTAGACAACAACGAGATAATCACAATGCCCTTCTAGTGGCGCTGCTGTTGTGCGAGATCAGTAGTGCAAGGTAGTAGTTGCAACAATTGATCCCAAATATTCTTAAAAACTTTGTAATAGTCAGATAAGGATTTTCCAAACTATTTCCTAGTAAAAATCTTGACCGCATGTGCCCAAGCTAAATAATTCAACCCATTTAATCTTCTAGACGTAATAGATTTAGGCATATCATCCCGAAGTAACCAGGCTTTGCGTTCGGCCATAATAATTCAAAACAAAAGAGGGTAAAACCACTAGATCAAGAAAAAGGAAGATACCTAAACTAATGCGATGTGTTAGAATTGATTAAAACTAATAAGCGATCAAAACCAACCAAACCAAACTAGATCTAAATGATATCGATACGAACCAACCAAACCAGAATTGGAAAAGACGAACCAAGGTCCTGGGCAACAGACCAAACCAGTATTTTGATCGAAACACCGCAAAGCAACCAAATCAACCAATAATAGATCAAAACAGTACAAATCATAACTTCAACTAGTATTCATGATCCATGTGGAGAGGATCTAACGTATCACTTTGCATAAAAAAACCACAAAAAACACATAAAACATTGAGGTTGCAACCCACTCACTAGCTAAACCCAATCCAAACCAGCTATGATACAATAACTGATCAAATCAATGGAAATCAAAGCTTGCAACAATAGTTTTGGTCCATAGGGAGGAGATCTGAAGCATCAATTTGAGACAAGCAAGTCAAAATCCACGGATGGAAAAAACGAGATCCAAAAAATTGAGAACAATGAAACCTTTAGAAAACTTGAAACTCACTTTAGATCTTCTCCAAAAATTGTGCAAAAATCACCATAAATAACTAGGAGAACCAGACGATCAAGATTCGAAGAGCGGGTTTCTTCAATGTCAGTATGTCAGCATGATGTCAATGCTGGAGTTCTGGAATGCTGACGTTTAGTAACTTCCGATTGTCTTCGAATGATTCCTGACACTCCGCGATTAGGATTGAATGCTTCGATACCAAGCTGAAGTACACAAATTGAGTTTTCAAGATTAGAAAGAAGAAGAATGAAGAAAAAGAGGAGTGGAAAAGAAGAAATAAGAAAATAGGTTTTAGGTTCTTAATATGTCGCATTTACATCTAAGTATTTATATTAAAGCAACAGAAAGTCTGAATTACAAGAATACCTCCAGACATAAACAAGAGAAGTAAACTAGAAAATAACAATTAACATTAGTAATGGCCCCTCCGTGAGATAAACTAAGAAGTATTTTTGAATCCATCAGATTAAACTCTCTGCAAACTTGTCTCCTTTCTAAGAGGCCACTGTAGCTGTAACAGAAAAGTAAGCGTGAAGAGAAATAAATAAGTTAAATAATTAGAATCACCCTTTTATTTAGTGAATATCACTTTACATAACGAACTCAATTATTCATTGTTATTTTTCTTGAACATGAACGTTCCGCACTTGGAAGAATTCATTAATAGTTGCAGACTTTCATTTTCAATTATGGATGCTAAATTTTTTAAAGAGAAAATTTATTCTTTTTCTTGGTGTTGTTTATTTAAGAAAGTAAATCAACTATAATACTACATTTTCTCATATCAAGTGTCTTTTCACAAAGCATTTAAACTACAACCTAATGTTTCTCGTAGTGCAAAACTAAAAATTAAGACCCTTCTTAGCTCCTAGCCTCTACCTCTTTCATCTCTCACAAACATTAGAGTTCTTTTATCTCACATATTTGGAAAAATTCACACATTAGGCCACAAGTATTTTTCTTTTTAAAAATTGGGTGAGAAGATGTTAATAAGACCAAATAGATGTTGAATTTATTTTTTAATATATTTATTTAGTAATAAATCAAAAATCTTTATTTAGTTTGATCGAATAGATATTGATTTAGTTATATTGATTGTTTCTCAATGATTAATTAACATATGATATATTTTAAGTTAAATGGTAAAAAAAAATTATTTATGTCTTAGCCCCCTTACATGTTCAATGCTGGTTCTGTCCGTGCCAACAACAAAACTGGTCTCAAGTACTGCAGCCACCCGTGCCCTGCGCCATAAAAAAGAACAAAAAAAAAGGAGAAAGGGAAAATAATACTTGTGTCACTTTTATGGCCTAGTCTTTTGAATATGAACTTTAATTTGTGGATAATAATATAATTAAAACTTAGGTACATGGGAGCCTGAAATAAAGGAAAAAGTGTGAGATGGACGTTACCTAATCCACATGTAGATAATGAGAATATCAGTTAGCCACTACACAGTTTTATAGTCAACTCTGCTACACATGTTGGATACATTCCACACCATAACCCAATTGTCAACCGTGTTACACTGATTTACCACAAGTTTATGAGTTTTTGTAATATGTAGTAAAATTAATATACTCAACTTGGAGAGTTGTCAATACAGGCAGAAAAAGATTTAATTAGGGCGTGATTGGTAAGTACATTATTTTTGGCATTTTTAGCCAAAGAGCCAACCTATTTCGTTTGGCAAAAAACAAAAAGGCCAAAAGGCCAAAAGGTCAAATTAGAAACACCAATATATTAAAACTCTCACATCATCCGAAAGACCTTAATACTACGATTTCAACTTGACAATGTATTTCCTACTATGCCAATTATAGATGAACGCTATAATCAACTATATATAAGGGTAATATTTTTCAATTTGAGTCAAAAGAAAAAAAATCAACTTTTTACCCAAAAACAATAAACTTAAAAAAAAAAAAACTAGTTTAAAAGCTAATTTACTAAATAACCTACTTTCAACCCAAACAAGCAGCTTGGCAAAAAGGCAAAAAAAAAAAGAAGAAAGCTAGCTTATAAGGTGACCAACCTGGGCCTTAGTTGCACTGGACTTGCCTTAAAGTATTTAGTCATCACAACTAGCATAGGAGTAAATTTGATAATTATACTAGAGTTTCAATGACTACATAAAAAATCATTTAATTAATTTTTTGTTATATTGCAGGAGTATGTTGTTAAAAGTCTTCTCCTGAACTTGGCATAAGATTTGAATTTCAAAACTTAAAACATCCACCACTTAAAGTCTCTCTCTTTCTTTCTTTTCTTTATCTTCTTCTTGTTCTTCTTTTTTATCTTTTTATTTTTTTATTTATTTTTATTTTTTATTTTTTATTTTTTATTTTTACAGAGAGAGGGTTCATAGTTATTTAAAGCTGTTGTAGCCTATTGAAAATGGAACATAAGGGCTGAGTTACAGAACTAAGCCCAACAACTATCCAAAGAAACCTAAAGACCACTTCTAAGCTCAAGCTTCATCTCGCGGAGGGTTTAACAGGGTGGATTCCCGCCCTGAATAGATATTTAATAAATTAAAAAAAAAAAAAAAAAAAAATAGTAAACATAAGTAATTGTAAAGTCGTGATTATTCCTCCCACTTGTTTAATTTGAACTTCACATGACAATCTGAGGTGAAGGAATATTATATCCCACATGGGATTTATGAATTTCAAATGGAAATCTGACGTGAATGAATAGTATAATGATTATTTTGAAGTGAATTAATTTAAAGTGTTTATTGTATGTAGTGGAGGACATCTGCACAGACAAATTAAAAAGAAAATAAATGAGATGTTCAGAAATTTAATCATCATATTTAACAATTCACAGTTAATAAAGTTTAATAGAAGTTTTCATTAATAAATTTAAAAATTACACTGAATTTTGCCCACTTTTTGAAGAGTGGTTCAAGACTAATATCCTTGTGATAGGACATCACGGTTACATAAAACAATACAAGGAATACCGTCGGGACACCGAGTTTTTTACGATATTTTTCATTAACCACAGTCTTTTTGTGCTCCAAAGAGCTCTTTTTTAAATGGTAAAAAATTGAAGGGTAAATCATCTACAACGTTATATAATGCATGTGGATTATATGTAGAAAAATTCACGCCGCTACAAAAATAATTATGTAATCATAAACTCCTTGCCTATGCAGTCTTCCCTATTTAGACGGGTTTTCAACGATTAAACTTAGGGGGCGGTTCGACTTCATCTCTGGTTTCTGAAAATGTTAACGCGTCAGGATCTGTAGTTTCTAGATTTAATCTATTTTGAATATGTTCAATAGTTTCGTGGTGTATTTGATGAATGTCTCGTATGTGTTGTGGGTTGTTGAAGAATAAGTGGAGTAAGTTCCTACTTACGCATAAAATATTTTTGTCAGCCCAGTTCCTAATTGTATGTGGGACATTAGGGAAAGATGTCCACTTTGGTGTGTAGACACCCGGGGGTTCTTGCCATTGTTGGTTGGTTGCACATTCCAAGTTACGTAATTGTGTGGCCCATATAAATTGCTGTTGAGTTTTTACTCTATATAAGAAGTCACATTTTGAAGTGGAGTCATTGAGGATGGCTGTCCAGATGGCGTCCCTATTCTTTTTTGGACTTCGTCTGGTTGCTTTGAGGACTCCTGTGTCAATGAAATTTTCTTCCTTTGCTATGTAGTCTGCTACGTGGGCGTCTAAACGTGGTACTTGTATGTTTGGATGGAAAGTCTTATTCACCACATGTGGGTCTTTGATATCGCAGTGTGTAGGAGTTGTGATGTTGAACCTCTTTTCTGTTTTCAGAAGGATGTGAAGGTGCGGCTCATTATCTTGGTGTGTTTCCGTAGAAACTCTTATGTAGGTAGGGTTGTATGGTAGGAAGAGGGACCAGATGTGGTCTAGTACAAATTGTGCAATTAAATTGCACTTAGAATAGGTTAAGAATAGTGATTTCCCTTGAACTCTGAAAGAATGGAGAGGCCTGGCCATATTTATGGTAGTTTCTCACCTAGAAAGACTTTGCGTGTTAAGGTATAGGTGAGAGGATGAGAAGATGTGGTTTTAAATTGGCCCGGAGGGGTATTTGTGTCGTTTTTCTTGGGGCAAAACAATATAATATTACTGTTTTGCCGTGCTTTGGTCCCACAATCCACGTCGGTGACGTCATAAAGTAGGTGGGACCCACAGTGTAATGATTATTGCTGTGAATTATTATATTCCAATTTTATGTAGTGGAGGACAAGTGGCACCGACAAATTAAAAAGGAAATAGTAAAAGGTAATCTACATAAAGATTCATCCCCCAGATGGTTTAACATGGTTGATTTGCCTCACTGAATAGACTTTTAATTTATTAAATGTTGAGAAAAATAAAATAGAAAATAATTAACATGTTTATTTATGCCTCGAAGAGTTTCATCCCCTGGAGGCCCGGAGGGTTTAATAGGGTTGATACCCCACCTTCAATAGATATTTAATAAATTTAATAATAAAAAATAAAATAAAATATAAATAATTAATATATTTATTTGTGTCTCGCAGAGTTTCATCTCCCGGAGGATTTAACAGGGTTGATTCCCGCCCTCAATGGATATTTAATAAATTGATTAAATTTGTGAATGAAAAAAAAGGAGAAAATAATTAATATATTTATTTATGCCTGGCAGAGTTTCATCCCCCGGAGGGTTTAACAGGGTTGATTTGTCATTGTGCATAGATATTTAATAAATTTAATAATAAAAACATAAAATAAAATATAAATAATTAATATGTTTATTTATGTCTCGCAGAGTTTAATCCCCTAGAGTGTTTAACAGGGTTGATTTTTCGCCCTCAATAGATATTTAATAAATAAAATAATAATAATAATAATAATAATTTTTAAATATCTTCATTTAGGTGAACAGACGTAAACCGACTCTTCCACCCTTAGTCCAGATGGTTCTAGTGTCTGAGGGTTGTGGGTCTTGGGGTTCGTGTTCGCGGGGGTCCTGATATCCCGTGGTGGTGGAATGGACATTTAATTTAATATCTTCTCTTATGAGTTCAAGGAAAATCACTCTTGTCAACGTCTGTTCACCTAAATGAAGATATTAAATATATATATATATTTTTTATTATTTGATTTATTAAATATCTATTGAGGGCGGGAAATCAACCTTGTTAAACACTCCAGGGAATTAAATTATGCGAGGCATAAATAAATATGTTAATTATTTATATTATATTATATTTTTTTATTATTAAATTTATTAAATATCTATGCATAACGACAAATCAACCCTGTTAAACCCTCCGGAGTATAAAATTCTACCAGGCATAAATAAATATATTAATTATTTTCTCTTTTTTTCTTCATTCACAAATTTAATCAATTTATTAAATATCTATTGAGGGTGGGAATCAACCCTGTTAAACCCTCCGGGGGATGAAACTCTGCGAGGCATAAATAAATATATTAATTATTTATATTTTATTTTATTTTATTATTATTAAATTTATTAAATATATATTGAAGGCGGGGTATCAACCTTATTAAACCCTCCGGGAAATAAAACTCTTCGAGGCATAAATAGACATGTTAATTATTTTCTGTTTTATTTTTCTCAACATTTAATAAATCAAATGTCTAATCAGTGAGGCAAATCAACCCTGTTAAACTATCTGGGGGATGAATATTTATGTAGATTGCCTTTTACTATTTGCTTTTAAATTTGTCGGTGCCACTTGTTCTCTACTACATAAAATTGGAATATAATAATTCACAGCAATAATCATTACACTATGGGTGCTACCTACTTTATGACGTCACCCACGTGGATTGTGGGACTAAAGCGCGGTAAAACAGTAATATTGTATTGTTTTGCCCCCAAGAAAAACGACACAAATGCCCCTATGTGCCAATTTAAAACCACATCTTCTCACCTATACCTTAACACGCAAAGTCTTTCTAGGTGAGAAACTACTACAAATATGGCCAGGCCTCCCCATTCTTTCAGAGTTCAAGGGAAATCACTATTCCTAACCTATCCTAAGTGCAATTTAATTGCACAATTTGTACTAGACCACATCTGATCCCTCTTTCTACCATACAACCCTACCTACATAAGAGTTGCTACGGAAACACACATGGACGATGAGCCGTACCTTAAAATCCTTCTGAAAACAAAGAAGAGGTTCAACATTACAACTCTTACACACTGCGATATCAAAGACCCACATGTGGTGAATAAGACTTTCCAACCAAACATACAGGTACCACGTTTAGACGCCCATGTAGCAGACTACATAGCAAATTAAGAAAATTTCATTGACAAGGGAGTTCTCAAGGCAACCAGATGAAGTCCAAAAAAGAATAGGGACGCCATCTGGACAGCCATCCTCAATGACTCCACTCCAAAATTTGACTTCTTATATAGAGTAAAAACTCAATAGCCATTTATGACAAAATTTACTTTTCTCAATGTGTTCTTCTTTTTGAGATTCCACAGTTTATATACAAAAATATTGTCCAAATAAAAGGCTAAAATTCAGCCATTAGAATCAATCTAACTTAACCAAAATGGAAAGAATATATGTACAATCATCATTATGCTATAATTATGACTAAATATATCCTGATTGACATCCCCTCTCAAATTGATGCTGGTCGATCAAGAAGCATCAATTTACCCACAAAGAACTGATGTCGCGGTTGGGTCATGGTCTTGGTAAACAGACCAACAAGCTGAAGATCAGTAGAAATATGAGGAAGAGAAATGACACAAGTGTCTAAAGTCTCCCGAATAGAATGACAGTCGACTTTAATGTGCTTTGTACGTTCATGAAAAACAGGATTAGCAGTAATCTGAATGGCACTGGTGTTATCAGCATGAAGAGGGATGGGATCAGATTGGGGAAAACCAAGTTCACCCAGAAGCCCACAAAGCCAGACAATCTCAGAACATGCAGCAGACATGGCACGGTACTCGGATTCAGTAGAGGATTTGGAAACACGAGGCTATTTCTTACTCTTCCAAGAGATCAAGGAATCACCAAGAAACATGCACCACCCGATGACAGACCGTCTAGTATCCGGACATTCGGCCCAGTCCGCATCACTATAGGCAACAAGATGTAGAGGAGAACCGGTTGGGAAGAACAACCCTTGGTGAGGGGAATCGCGAAGATATCGGATGATACGACGAACAGCAGCTAAATGTAAATGGCGAGGAGTTTGCATGAATTGGCTAACCTGCTGAATAGTAAAGAAAATATCAGGCTGAGTAATAGTTAAATAATTCAAACTGCTGATCAACTGTCGATATAGTGTAAGATCGAAGAGGAGATCACCCTCCTCACGACGATACTTCGTGTTGACTTCTAAAGGAGTATCCACCGAAGAAGAGTCCTGAAGATCAGTTAAAGCAATCAAATCCTGGGTGTACTTGTGTTGAGTCAGAAAGATGCCAGAGGGATCTCTGTGAATTTCCAACCCCAAGAAATATGTAAGAGAACCAAGATCCTTCATATAAAAGGAGGCCTGAAAATGCTGTTGTAGACGGGTGATCAAGTCGGAATCCTTTCCCGTGATAACAATATCATCAACATAAACAAGAAGAAGAACAATGCCGTCAGAGGACTTGCGAAGAAACAGAGAAGAGTCATACTGACTCTGCTAAAAGGAAAACTGAATTAAGGTAGACCGGAACTTATCAAACCACGCTCGAGAAGCTTGTTTCAACCTATATAAAGATCGCTTGAATTTGCATACATCAGAAGAGGAAGAGGAGGCCAACCCAGGGGGCAGAGTTATGTAAATAGCCTCTTTGAGATCACCATGAAAAAAAGCATTTTTAACATCCATTTGATGAAGTGGCCACCCTTGGGACGTTGCAATAGAAATAACCAACCGGACCGTAGTAATCTTGGCAACAGGAGCAAATGTCTTCTCATAGTCCACCCCATATTCCTAGTTGTTACCAAGTGCAACCAACCTGGCCTTATAGCGATCTAGAGTACCATCGGAACGCAGCTTGATTGGGTAAACCCATTTACACCTAATTGCTTTAACGTGTCTCGGACAGGGAACAACGTCCCAGGTGTGATTGTCCTGAAGAGCCTGAAATTCTTCACCCATTCCTACCCGCCAACATTCATGCTTAACAGCCTCAAAGTAACACGAGGGAATTGAAACAGAGGACAAAGTAGCATGAAGAGATGTATGAGAGAAGCTATACCGATTAGGGGGGCAAGAAACTCTAGTAGACCTCCAAGGAACAATGGTAGAACTCGGATCTGGCAGATCAGATGAGCCAGGCTCAGGTGTCGGGTCAGATGCAGGAAGAGGCAACGATGAGCGTCAACGTTCATACACAAAGCCAGGTTTGAATCGCTCAGGAGTAGGAGACAAATCATTAAAATTAGGAAGAACAATGATCTTAGGCAAGGATACTACATGAGTAGAAAAGAAAGACTGATTTTCAAAGAAAACAACATGACGAGAAATGCGAAATCTATTAGAGCTTGGATCATAACAAACATAACATTTGTGTGAGTTGCTATATCCCATAAAGGCACATTTTACAGATTGAGTAGAAAGTTTGTCTTTCATGTAAAGGTAAATGAACAAAGCAAACACAACCAAAGGTATGCATGTCAAGATAGTTGGGATGCTCGTGATGCAGACGATAATATAGAGTTTCAAATTGCAAGACACTTGCAGGCAACCTATTAATTAAATAAACTGTCATGGATAACGCTTCTACCCAAAATTTAGCAGGAACAGATGACTCAAGCAATAAAGTGCGAACAACATCCAACAGGTGGCGATTCTTACGTTCAACAACGCCATTCTGCTGAGGTGTATAAGGGCAAGAACGCTCAGAAACACTTCCTTTCTGTTTAAGAAAGGCATGAAATTCATGAGACATATATTCACTACCCGAATCATATCTTAACACTTTAATGCTTGAAGAGAATTGAGTTTCAATAAATGTCACCAATTGTTGAAACACAGAAAATACCTCAGATTTAGAATGAAGGAAATAAATCCAAGTATACCGACTATAACATCAATGAATGTGACAAAATATTTATAAGTTGTATGAGATATAACAGGTGTAATACCCCATACGTCACTATGAATCAAATCAAAACAGGTATCAGCACGACTACCGTGTGTAGGGAAGGAAAGAGATTTACTCTTCCCCAATTTACATGTAGAGCAATCAAACAAGAGACGAGAAAAGAAAAATTGATCTTTATTACCCAACAAATCAGAGTTAATTAAATGAGACAGAACAGTAGGATTAGGATGACCCAAACGTTTGTGCCAGACATCAATTTTATTTTTAACAGTAGTACAAGCCAAAGTAAGGTAAGAAGGCAGCGCAAAATGGAGAGGAAACAAACGTCAAACTTTATGCCCCTTTGGGAGTATCTTCCTCGACACCTGATCTTGCACAATACAACTATCACGAGAAAACCCAACATTACTGTTATTCTCAACCAATTGACCAACAGAAATGAGACTAAGAGAAAGCTCAGGACATACAAAAACTCCTTTAACTATTGAATTAATATCCCCAACATCATGAATAGGAAGCTAACTCCCATTAGCAGTCTGAATGTATGAAGAGCCATAATAATTTCGAATATTGTTAAGCTTGTTGGAGGAACTAGTTATATGATTAGACGCACCAGAATCAATAAACCAAGGTGAAAATGATAGTGTATTGTTACCTTGAAGCTCTAAGGCTGAAAATGCTAACATAATCATTTGCTGAACGGTTTTAGGAGTAAGAATAGCAGGATTACCAGTTGAAGAAGAAGTTGTCGTACCCACCGCAGCTGTAGAAGAAGCTATCGTACCCACCGCAGCTTGATAAGCACGAGTTTGGCGATTCTGGGGATGAGTGGGACAATCTTTGATAATATGTCCTGGCTTCTTGCAATAATTGCAAGACTTCTTGGCACATTGGGCAGCAATATGTCCATATTACTTACAACTGAAGCATTGGACCTTCCGCATATCTCTTTTCCCATGAGCTGCATAAGCAACATCGTTAGAGATCATACGATTCTGCTAAAAAATCCCTTGTGTTGCAAGACGTTGTTCTTCACGAAGTAATTCCCCAAAGCACACGTATAAAGAGGGAGGAGGATCACGATTCATCAAAGTGGAGCGAGTGGCTTCAAATTCCATTCGTAACTTCATGAGAAACTGATCTCTCTTGCTTTGTTCATGAACCTCCTGAACAGCAGCAAGAGATTCAGCTGGGACCTTGGCATAAATAATATCAATAAATTCACTCCACAAATTTTGAAATCCAAAAAAATACTTCTGAATGGAGAGATTCCCTTGACTGTAATTGGCGATCTCATTTTCCAACTGAAAACGTCTTGCTGTGTGATCCTGGTTGTAAACTTTCTCCAAGAATTCCCACATACTTTGAGCAGTCTTGTACGCCTCAGCAATAGAACAATTTGAGAATCGACAGACCCCAAAATTCAGAACATCACACGGGCATCCTTAACCATCCACTGAGCCAACTCTTTACGTTCTGTAGGAGCAAGATCACTCCCATCGATATGATCCCATAATTTTTTTTCCATAACAAACAATTGAAACTGAAATTCCCAAGCAGAATAATTTTTTCCAGTAAATCGGACCCCAAAATATTCGCTGGTAGACATAATAAATCACAAACACCAAAAGAAAAATAGGTGACTAGAGATACGAGAGACCCCCGAGAGCAACGAACCACAATGAGACAAATGTGAATCCAAACACCAATCAGCCGAAATCAGAGAAGAGCCAAATAAAGCAAGCCAAACCACAAGCCAAACAGAGTATACCAAACACCAATCAGCCGAAATCAAGCGCCGACTGAGTTCAATCAGGAAACAAGAGAAGATGATACCGATCGTAGATACCGATCAACAGCTAAGGATTGCGACTGAGCAATGCAAGCCAAATCAACAACCAGATCAACGAGACTGATCGTGCGACGTGACAAGCAACTATTGCAACCAAAGAGCTCACGCGCGAACCAGATCGCGAGCCAAGAGAACCAGAGTCGGCGTGACCAGGGAGGTTGCCGACGAGAACTAGGGATCCAGTGACCAGAAACCAGAGTCGTCGGAGTTGCAACAAAGATCGACGAGCCTCCTGGAGGTGTGACGCAGATCGACGAGCGTCCCTGGAGGCGCGATGAAGGACGGCGAGTCTCCTTGAGAGAGCGTCGAAGGTCGGCGAGCCTCCCTGAGAGAGCGACGGGAGGCGGCGAGTCTTGCTGGTGGAAACCAGTAGCCAAACAGTACAATATCGTTGTTGGGGAGGTCGTCGGAATATTGGACGAAGTCCAGTGAGGTCGCCGATGCAAATAAAGGGGTCCTGGAGGACGCCGAAGGTCAGAGATGCAGCGGGTAAAGTTTTGCAATAAAGGCTAGGGTTTACGTACTGGGGTAAGTTAGGGCTCTGATACCATGACAAAATTTGCTTTTCTCAATGTGTTTCTCTTTTCGAGATTCCACACTTTATATACAAAAATATTATCTAAATACAATGCTAAAATTCAGTCATTAGAATCAATCTAACCTAACCAAAATAGAAAGAATATCTGTACAATCATAATTATGCTATAATTATGACTAAATATATCACAATTGACAATTTATATGGGCTACACAACTGCGTAATTTGGAATACGCAGCCAACCAACAATGACCAGAGCCCCCGGGTGTCTACACACCAAAGTTGACATCTTTCCCTAATATCCCACATACAATTAAGGACTGGGCTGACAAAAATGTTTTATGCGTAAGTAGGAACTTACTCCACTTATTCTTCAACAACTCACAACACATATGGGACATTCATCAAATACACCACGAAACTATTGAACATATTCAAAATGGATTAAATCTAGAAACTGCAGATCCTGACGCGTTAACATTTTCAGGAACCGGAATGAAGCCGGATCTCCCCCTAAGTTTAATCGTTGAAGGACCGTCTAAGTTAGGGAAGACTGCATGGGCATGGAGTTTATGATTACATAATTATTTCTGTAGCGGCGTGGATTTTTCTACATATAATCCACACGCATTATATAACGTTGTATACGATTTACCCTTCAAATTTCTACCATGTAAAAAAGAACTCTTGGGAGCACAAAAAGACTGTGGTTAATGAAAAATATCGTAAAAAAACTCGGTGTCCCGGCGGTATTGTTTTATGTAATCGTGATATGTCTTATCACAAGGATATTAGTCTTGAACCACTCTTCAAAGAGTGAATAAAATTCAATGTAATTTTTGAATTTATTAATGAAAATTTCTATTAAATTTTATTAACTGTGAATTGTTAAATATGATGATTAAATTTTTGAACATCTCATTTATTTGTTTTTTAATTTTTTCGTGCAGCTGTCCTCCACTACATACAATAAACACTTTGAATTAATTCACTTCAAAATAATCATTATACTATTCATTCAAGTCAGATTCCCATTTGAAATTCATAAATCCCATGTGGGATATAGTATTCCTTCACCTCAGATTGCCATGTGAAGTTCAAATTAAACAAGTGGGAGGAATAACCACGATTTTACAAGTCACATAAATAATGCCAGAGTTAACATGTGACTTGTAACAGCGGAAATACGAGTCGACGAGATTTTTTTTCAAAGATCTTGAGTCGATCCTCTAGGACGCTTGGGGAGGTTCATAGTTATTTAAAGCTGTTGAATCTTACTGAAAATGGAAGATAAGGGCTGAGTTACAGAACTAAGCCTCAAAACCCCCCCGCGTGAGTTATACCTGGATGTGTGTGTGGATGTTTGGTACGGGTATGCGCCAAGACTTCATTAAATTGTCACATAAAAGGACACGAGGGCACAACAAATACTCATATTTCTTAATATTATTTTTTTATTTGTAGGGGTAAAACGATATTTACAAAGTGATAGAGAGCATTTCAAGAACAATATTACAGTCATGCATAATTATATGGTCAACTCAATGTGTAGACATACTAGTTGGATAATTGTTTAACTGCATACCTTTACTCAAGTGTTGAGTGTTGGATGGGTGTACTTGCACATGTTTAGAGGATACAATATAAACATAGGACAACAGTCATGTGCATTTGACATTGTTTTTGGGGTGCTTTAAGGGGCTGATGGTTATTTAAACTGTTGAGCCCCATTGAAAATGGAACACAGATTCCACACCCAACCCAATTGTCATCTGTTTGACACAGGTACTTCACAAATTTAGAAGAGTACATGAAACATGTAGGTTAAATGAACTCAACTTATAGAGTTCTAAGCAACAAAATAAACTTATAGAGTTCTCATTAGAGGAAGAAGAAGATTCAATTAGTTGCACCTAGACTTTCCTTGAAGCATTTAGGCATAAGAACTAGGGTAGGAGTTTATTTGATAATTCTATAATCATTAACTTGATTTTTTGTTATATTTAGTAATACACTGTTAAGATTCTCCTCCTAAACTTGCTTAAGACTTAGACCTTCACAAACCTCAAACATCCACCACTTAAAGCCTTTTTGTTTGTTTTTTTTTTTTTTTTTCCTTTATTTTTTTTTGAGTTTTGGGGGTAGGGGTGGAGGGTTGAGGAGGGTAATGGTTATTTATACTGTTGAGACCTATTGAAAATGGAACACAAGGGCTGAGTTACATATAGGAGTGTGCGCAGGTTGGGTTGGGGTGGGGTGGATGGAAGGAAAATTTTTAACCAACTCATCTCGTGCGGGTGGCCGTTTTCTCAACTCACCACCAACCCACTGATCATTAAATTCAACGGGTTAGGTGATGTTTTTTAGCGGTTTCAACCCGCGGCTGAGGTGTTTTAGCAAGTTGAAAAGTTATAAAACTTAGTGATTATTTTTTTCAACTTTGTTTCTAAAAAATAAAAAATCTATTGCATTTTTAAAAAAAATAAATCATATTTAACATGTCAAGCAAAAAACTAACTATAAATAATAATATTTATTCAATAATTATTTGCATTACTTATAGAAAAAAAGCATTCACAACATATAATGTAGTTACTAAAATCATTAGTGCTGTAGTTTGTTACTTACAAAAGAAAATATATATATATATATACATGAGATTAAGATTTGTCGTATGTAGGAACACAATAACTAATATACATTATAAACCGATTGGGTTGGGTTAATCGAGAGTTGAAGAATTATAATCCGCAACTAACCTACCTTCCTTATTTTTCACTCAACCCACCCAACCCAATCCACTCACTTGTAAAAACATATGGGTTGGGTTGGGTTGGGTTGGCGGAGCGGATTAGCGAGTTGTTTGCACACCCCTAGTTACAGAACTAAGCTCAACAACTATAAGCAGAAACCCAACGGTGGCCTTTAACCTCAAACCCCCAATTCCTATGTTGTACTTTTGACCAGATAGAACATATGGAAACATTAAAAAAGCTGAAGGCAACATAGAACTTGTGACAATGAAAATATGAGTTGACCCAATTTCTTTTTGGATCTAAAGTAGATGTCTTGGGACCCTTTCCTTGGTTATGCATTATTCAAAGCTTTTGCTATTAACCTCCATGAGGACAAAATTTAGACATTTTTAAATGCACATATGGATTCTTTATGATTCATTGGAATCATAACTTGAATATGAAATATTATTAGTAGTCTTTTGGCACATTGCTTGTTCTCTATATGATTGTTTCAAGGCATCTATATGCATGTATTTGTGTATGGATGTCGGGTACGGATTTGTTCCAAGGTGTCGGATATATCAAATTCTCACATTTGACATTGGTTTTGAGGTGGTCATATTAAGAGTAATGCCCACGCAGTGGACAACTTTGTTTTGCCTGTTTCCTTTTTAAGAGAGAATTTTGCTGGCATTGCATTTTTATTCCTGTTTGTCCATGTTTATTGTTACATTCTACTAACTGCTCTCTTTTTTTATATATATAATTATGACCCTGAGCTGAAATGCATTCTTAAAGCTAAATTTCCTTTCTACAATTGTGTTCAGGATTTCTGGACTCCACTAATCAATCTTTTCCACTGTCAACCATTTCAAGCTAATATAATTCTTTTGATCAAAGGAGTACAGGGGTTGAATCTTCGTTCATCCAATTTTTTGAGAAACTGTTATTAGTTTAATCCACTTGCATTAACAGTTTTAAAACTTGTATTAGTTTTCTTGCTTAACTAGTAAGTGCTGTATTTCTGTTTCCTGTGCTGAAAGGGAAATATTTTAATTTTTTGATAGATCTCTTCAATGTGTAGAATTCAGGTCAAATTGCTCCATTAGATGAGATCATTCGATTGAAGGAGAAATATCGGTTTCGCATCTTGTTGGATGAGAGCAACTCGTTTGGTGTGCTTGGCAGCTCCGGAAGAGGTCTCACAGAACACTATGGGGTTCCGGTATGTTTTAAAGATATTGCAGACTGAATCAGTCATTAGTTATTCGTTTTATGGTTTTTGATGCTGTTGGAATTGTAGATTGAGAAGGTAGATGTCATAACTGCTGCCATGGGACATGCATTGGCCACAGAAGGAGGATTCTGCTTAGGAAGCGTTGGAGTCATTGACCACCAAGTATAGAATACTTAACTAGAACTACTGGTTGAAAAGGACAACTATTTTTGGACTAAACTTGCGTTTTTTTCGTTTCATTTTCTTTGTACTTACAGAAAGAAAACAATCAAATTCATAACTTTGAAACCTTCTTGTATTGCTCTCATTTTTATGCAAAAATAGATTTGAAGATTCAAAAACATTTTTTTTTTATGTTTTCTAAAAAGTGGATTTTTTTTATTGACAAATACACACACCCACTCACACATCTTGCAATTGACAAGGATTAAACTCTTTGCGTTCTATTGCAGAGTGTAACACAACACCTATACCATTGAGCCAAATGGCACGTGGCTAAAAAGTGGATTATTGTTGGGGAGTTTCCAAGAATAGTATTCAAAAACAGTTTGTAAAGCAGGTTTTCAGTGTTTTTCAAAAATAAAAATAAATTGCAGAAACTGAAAACAATATCAAAGAAGGCCTTGTGTACTCAGACTTCCTTTTATGTATCTATTCACTTAATGGTTGATAACTTGATATTAATGCTCAATTTTCCTGGTTTCCTGGTAATGGTTGATACTTTATGCTTGCAGCGTCTCTTCAGTTCTGGTTATATCTTTTCTGCTTCTTTGCCTCCGTATCTTCCGACTGCTGCTATTAGTGCTATTGATGTTCTGGAAGAAAATCCTCATCTTATTCAGAAACTGAAAGAAAATATTGCCATAATATGCAAAGGTTTGTTTTATTTTCATGTTGAAGTACCAGCTAAGTGGTTTCCTGGTTATTTATTTATTCATTTTCCCTAAACTTGAGACCAGTTCCATGAGCCTTGGGCCTCTTGCTTGTGGTCATTCCATAGCTATGAGACTGGGCAAAGATTTTGTAGCTCCAAGTGCATTAGATGTATCATTTTCAGAGTCATATGGATCTATTGACGGCTGGATGGACCTCTTAGGCCCTGTTTGGTTTCTCTAAAAAGATCAGTTTTTTTAGGAATCTTTTTCATCTTTTCTAAATCTTTTTCTTGTCATTATCACTTTTTTTTTAATGTTTCTAATTTCTCTTTAATATAGGAATCTAAAATCTAACTTTTTTTACCAAAGAAAAAAAAATGTTCACTAAAGATGAAAAAAGCTACATTTTCGCTAGAAACTTAGTTTTTTTTTTTCCCCCCAAACTTTTTAGACATTCCAATTAGGGCTTGCACGGGATACTTTGAAGTCCTGTAAACCCACAACTTGTACCTAAAAGAAGAATAATAAAACTGCCAGATCTACTTTCTCTTTCTAGTAGTAGGTTTATTTTATCCTGCTTTGCTTCGTCTCTCAAGTGTTGTTAAAGGTGGTGTTCCAATTTAGGGGTGTGCTTCCATTGAGAAATAAAGGGCCTTAACCGTTGTTTCTGTCTGGTTGGTCTTTAACATGTCTCTAATATGGGCTATTGCAGGATTATCAGGTATAAAGGGCCTTCACATTGTGAGTGACGCCAATTCCCCAATAGTTTTTCTTAGACTAAAGGCCACCACAGGTTCCTTGAAGAGTGACTTACAGTTGCTTGAAGAAATTGCTGCTCGGGTACAATTTTGAAATTTGGCTTTTTTTTGTTTGGTTTTTTCTGGACTTTATCTTTTTAATCATTTTTTTCATCATTTTATTTCGTTTTGACAAGAGCAATCGAAAAAAAAAGTACTTCGATTAGAATGTTAAGAGTATACAATCCGACATTGCTTGCATATAGAATTTGTGATTATTTAATATAATGTTGGGACCTATCCATCTAATAGCTTAAGTTTTTAAGTTGAATACAAAATCACATCATGATGTTAGAGCGGGACTCATTTCGCTCTTAAAAAAAAAATACATTCCCCACAGCGACAAACCTATGAAAAAAGCTTCACCATGATTAACCCAAAAAAAGAAAAACATGTGCATGTGAAGGGGATCCTAGAGTATATAATCTCACATTGGTTGAGTATGAAATTGGTGATTACTTAATATAATGTTGGAATATCTCCACTTAATAGTTTAAGTTTTTAAGTTAGATACAAAATTTCAACATAAAAATAAAATAAGGAATTGAATAAAAACAAAATAAGTAGAAAAAACGGTTTATTGACTTATTTGACTTTTTTTATAAAAATAATTGTTTCAAAAATTCTTTGCCTTTTTTGTTCGTCTCAGAGGAATCGAGATAGTTAAAAATCTTAAATAAAAGTAGTGTTCTTAATGCATTTGCATTTGCATTTGCAGGTACTGAAGGAAGACTCGGTCTTTGTAGCAGCTTCCAAAAGGTCAACACTCGACAAGTGTCGTCTACCTGTAGGAATCAGATTATTTGTCTCTGCTGCTCATACAAAATCTGATCTGCTGATGGCATCGGGATCATTGAAGAGAGTTGCAGCATTGGTGTTGTGAGGTCATGATTGAATGGTGCTGATCAAATTTCAATTTCATTGCCAATCAGACATCTATTGAACGACTCTTTGATGTGTGCCAACAGAGAAATAGATGGAAAACTCAAAAATAAATTTGTTCATCCACCTGACAAGATGGGTAAGCAATATTCACTCGCTCATTAGTTTAAATTGAGTTTTACTATCAAATGTATAGTGAGTTTTATAATTTAGATTAAAGAGAATGAGTATTAATTCACCTTCCTTGATAGGTGGGTGAACCAAAAAAAAAAAGAAAAAAGACTCTCCTGGTAGCTGCATTTTACATTACTAGTATAAAGGCTTGTTTGGCTTACCATGGTTTTTTGTTTTTTTAATGGCCATTCTAGATAAAAAGTTAACACGGAAATGGTTTGTGTTTATTGGTTTGGAACCTTAAAAACTAGCTTTTTAGCAAACTTTGAACAAGTGTTGCTTGGCAATAGATATGTTTTGGGCTTTTTTTTTATAAATGTTTTAAAATGAAAATTTTGTATTTAAGAAGGTTAATTTTGAATTGCAACTCTAATGAGTTCATGCTGATGTCTTGTGCATTTCGATTGATATATGTGGTTCCCATTGACTTGTTCAAGGATTTTGAGAAAGTTCAGTCAAGAGGCTCATAAATATAAATTTTAGCACGGAAGATTTATAAATAAAAATTTTAACGTTCAGGTCTAATTTATTTAAAAAATTTAATTTCTCTCGAAAATACTCATCAAACAAATAAATTTATTAAATATAATAAATTTATCTGTTTATATATATCAACACATATAAACGCATAAAGTGTTAAGTCATCTGTTTGTATATGTGTTAAGTCCTCTGTTTGCTACATGCATTTATGAATGGTCAATTAATCACTGGTCAATTAACACAAAAACAGAGGATTTATTTTTTTTTTAAACGTGTAAGGTCTATCTTCACAAAAATATTCTAGTGTTAAGTCTTTTGTTTGCTACATGCAACATATAAATGTGTTTTCTCTCAGAATGCCTAATTATTATTATTATTATTTTAAGACAAATATGATATAATCATGTAGTCAACAATGGTCAATTAATTTTAGTTTTCACATGTCTTTGCATGGACAATTTATTCAATGAGCGGAACAAGATGAATCATCATTTAGGTAGGGGTGTTCAAAAAAAAATTAGTAGAATCAGTAAATCGGTTTAAACTGATTTAAATCATATAATTTGATTTGATTTTCTTAGTTGATGGTTTTATCTAATTTTAAATTATTAAGAAATTGTTAATTATAGCTCGTTTCTCAAATTGAGCTTGTAGAGAATCATATAAAATCGGATCAAGAAGTTTTTGTTTGACATCAAAATAATGCGTACACTTTGTCAAATTAATAATTGCTCATCAAATGAGACTCCTGAACTATATTGTCAATTTGAAATCATTTAAAAGGACAGATTGCTCCATAGGCAAATAGTATTCAAAAGAGGTACAAAATCTATCAAAAAGAAAAAATACAAAATGACATACGATACACGTAAGCCGAATTTCACAAGTTAATCAATATAAAATTGAAAAGATCAAAATACAAACTACATCTCCAACTTCTAATAAGATAAAGATCTTCGAGACAACGTGTCATTTCTTGATACTGTTATTAATTTATCCAAACTTATAAATCTGAATCCTACCTAACAGTCTATTAATTGTGATAAATATACATCATAAAAGATTCTAGTAAAATGTTATTCCATGTACTATAAATCAATAGTAACACGATTACACCTCTAGTGTTTCTCAATGATAGTTTCCAAACACAGACATCGATGACTCCAAAATAATCGATACAATCAAGTACCTGTAATCATTTATTAATTTAATGAATTCAAGATTTATAGATATATTGTTAAGCCACTAATAGATCATCTCCATGCTGACACTCAGGCCTAGTTGACAACTTTGATTTCTTAATTTTTTTTTTACTAAAAACGTTAAAAATTAAAGTTGTCTATTTGACAAAAAAATTAAAAAGTTAAAAAATCAAATTAAAATACAAATTCACAGAATATTTTATTTAAACTATCACCACTCTGAAAATACAATAATACTCCTTATTCATAATTTATTTATTACTACTATTACTACTAACTACATATAATTGTTAATATTAAATATATAGAAGAGTAAAATTATCTACTTTGAATAAAAAATAAAAAAAGTCAAAAAATTAACTTTTTACCCAAATAATCGATTTAAAAAAAAAACTTAAAAGCTAAGTAACCAAACAATCTACTTTAAACTCAATTTAATTTTTTGACTAAAAATGCAAAAAATAAAAAAATTAATTTTTAAGCTAATTGCCAATTAGGGCCTCAATGCAGTAAGAATCCTTATTTAAATTCAATGCGGAGATCATTCCTAAAATAACACCGGCCTATGCACTAGAACTTCTAATTACACTTCTCTTTTAACGTAAATTTATTACAAAAAATTGGTCTTAGGTTCTAAGTGTAATTGTGATTTTGTTTTTCATTCAGCTTAAAATATTTTTACGCGCAAGATCCATGAAGGACATAAAGAATCTGTCATAGGTTCTGTATATGACACGTGTATATTTTTTTGACGAAAATACTCTTATTTCATTAAGATTTGTTTAGATTCGAAATCTTGGATTTGAGTATTTCAATAACAGAAATCGAAAGTGAGATTTTGAATTATGAATTCGCAATTGTAATTGCAAAACAATTGTTATTTCTCATCGCAATCTTAGGTTGCAATTGGAGCTTACTATTTTTCATTGCAATCTCATTGGTTTCGGATCTCGTTGTGTTTTTTCGATTTCATTGTGATTTCTCATTGTGATATTTGCACGATTTGTGGTTCGATTTTTGATTTTGATCTCCATTTTGATTTCTCATAGAGATTCTAGCTCATGATTTGTTGATCGTGATTGTTCATTGTAGCTCGTTATTTGTTTCGATTTTGATTTCGGATTTGTGGAAATTGATTGAGGTGCGCTATTCGTGATTGAAGTTGAAAATTATTTGTTTCGATATTAGTTTGACAAATTATGGATGATTTTGTTATGCTTTTTGCAAATATGAATTGTATATGAGTGTTGTGAAAGTAAAATCAGGTTTTATGTTGAATGATATTCTGGATTGTGTTTGTAGAAAGTGGAAGAACTTAAAATGTAGAAGATGTTTTTCTTACATACTATTTGCATGATCATTCTTATTGTATGCTTGTTGATGTTGATGATTTTGAGAATATGTTGTCGCTTGTTGGTCGACTTGGTGTTAATCGTGTGAATTTCTACGAGTGATGATAGCTGTATGTCTGATAGCACTAGTAATTAAGAACGTGTTAGTATTGAAAGTAGTTCTACTAGATGTTCTAATGGTACTAGAAATCAAGGAGTCATAATTGAAAATAGTTACAGCAGAGGTTCTGATGTTGATCCTCTTGAAAAATTTTGTTATCATCAAGAGATTTTACTGTTGTCATCTGGTTGGGCTAGATTAATTAGTCATGTCGGACAGTGTTTTAAGGGTGGAGGTAATGAATTTAGGTGTTGTTTGGCAAAATATGCTATCGAGGTTGGATTTTCATATGATCTTTTGAAGAATGATAAAAGTAGAGTAACTACAACTTGTTCTTTAAAGAAATCTACTGGTTGTAAGTGGTTTGTTCTTTCGACTTTAGATAGATCGAATGACTTCTTTTATATTAGGAGTTTGGATAATGAGCATAATTGTGGTGGGATATTTCGTACTTCTAAAGTAATTGGATGAGCTCGAATTTGGTTACTAGTGCAATTATTGACCAGGTTCGTGATGAGACATTAAGAAACCTATTGATGTTGTTGGATTTTTTACACAACATTATGGCCTAACAATATCTTATCATCATGCTTGGTTGGGTGTTGAAAAGGCAAGAATTCAGTTGTACGAGGATTATTCATTGTCATTTGATCAGCTCCGTTGGTATGTTGAGGCGATATTGAGCTTAAACCCTGAAAGTGTGGTTAAGATTAAGTGTGATGAGTTTAGTAAACGGTTCAAAAGATTATTTTTGGTATTTGGTGCTTGTATCAATGGTTTCAATCACTATCGGCTTTTATTGTCTATTGACATGATATTTTTAGAAGGGAGATATAAAGGTTGCCTGCTTACTACTACAAGGAAGGATGCTAATCAAGGTTTGGACTATTTTTTATCTGTGCACTTTGACTTGATGAAGAAATTACTTTAACATAACAGATAAATTTATCTGTTAATGGGTTATTTATATTATAGTGAAGTAGATAAATCTATCTTTTTAGAATGTTGTGCTTTTTATAGTGGAACAGATAAATTTATTTGTTGAATAGTTATGCTTATAGTGAGACAGATAAATTTATCTGTGTTTGTTATATTAAAATAGATAAATTTATCTATTCACGATGTTGTATTTGTTATAGTGGATAGATAAATTATCGGTTGAATAGGAATGCATATAGAGGGACAGATAAATTTATCTGTGTTTGTTATAGTAAAATAAATGAATTTATCTGTTCACAATATTGTGTTTGTTATAGTAGACAGATAAATTTATCTGTTCATACACGAAATTTTACGTTTTTTTAAATAAGACAGATAAATTTATCTGTGCTTTTTTTTACCTGCTTTAGATGATACAAATAAATTTATCTGTGTTGTTTATATGTGTTTTAAATGGTATAGATAAATTTATTTGTACTTTTTAAACATGCTTTCAACAGTATAAATAAATTTATCCGTTAAGCATGTTTTGTTCAATATTTATGTATGCTTTTTGTTGTTGTTGTAGGTTTGTTTTCTTTGGCATTTGCTGTAGTTGATGCCGAGAATGAAGATAATTGAATTTGATTTTCAAGCATATTGTTTGAGATTTTATGTGGTCGTTCAATTATGTTTATAAGTGATCGTCATTGTGAGACCTTGTACCGTTTTATTTTGATATATATTGCATATTCGGAGTTTTTTAACACGTTTTGGCATTTTCGCTTTAATATGCTTATATGCGATATGATGCATGTTTTGGTTTAAATAAGCATGCGGAGTTGGTTCCGGGGGCTGCAGGGCATTACGGTGCGAATTTCAATATTTAAAAAAAATATTTTGGAGGCCTATAAATATCTGGAATTAAATATTTTCAAAACTTAACACCTAAGTTTCATCATTTTTCTCTCTGCTTTCTCTCTAGCTTCTCGGGGGTCTGGGGCTTAGTTTTTGACGGACCAACAGACAATCCTTGTTATAGGCATCGTGTTTTATGCATCTACCTAGACGAAATTTTATTCTGACAAAGCTCGGTTTTGCACGTGGATCAAGGCGTCAAGTTTTTGACTCACTGAGGTAGGATTCTAGACTGTATAGATGCTTAAGGGTGCTATATGTAATCTTGTGTTGTTTCACCGTTTAAAAATGCATGAAAAAGGTGATTTATGTTTTGATAAATCGGGTTTTTAACTTAAAACCATTGTTCGTCATTTTTGGTGGATGGAAATGTGTTTCGAGAGTTTTCTTGCGAGGTTTTGGTGTAAGGCTTAGGCGTGTGGACGTCCGAGCGTGTTTGATGGGTGTTTAGAGGCTTGATTTGAGACTTGGAGGCAAAAATCGTAGCATAAAATATTTTTTTGGCAGGATCAGTCGACTGGATCATAATATCAGTTGACTGGATCAGCATTTTGGGTGTTCAGTCGACTGGATCATAATATCAGTTGACTGGATCTTCATTTTGGGCATTCAGTCGACTGGACCTGGGAGGTCAGTCGACTGAAATTGCTTCTGTTTTGATTCTCTTTTTCTAGAGAGATTTTCAGTCGACTGGGGGCTTGGGCCAATCGACTGTGGTCCTATGTGAGCGTTTTGTGGATGCTTGCATTGTTTGGTGGTTATTTTAGGGAAAGGAAAGATTTTGCAAAAGGAGTTTTTACGAAAACTTTGAAAATTATGTTTTCTTTGGGGGTTTGGAGCTGACCCTTGGGATTGGAACTCAACCTTGAAAACGTTTGATAAAAGTGTATGTTTTTACATATATGTTTATCTCCTTGGTAGATGGATTGGATCTCATTTTTATACATATGTTGTATAGCTTTGAAAACTCATGTTTTTACATGTTTTGTTTGATTTCTATGTTAATGGATGGATCTATATGCTTGTTTGATCTCCATGTTGATGGATGGATCTTTGTATAAATGTGAAAATATTTTAATTTTGTAAAATGATTCTCTAGATGTACCGAGATAGCGGGTATTTGACATGAGTTTCCTTCGGTGTAAGTCCGACAACGTGCGCAGAGTAGGTGCTTTGTACCTTCGGGCTAGTCCCGGTAAATTAAGCGATTGGGTGCTTTGTACCGTCGGGTTTCGGGCCTATAAATTAATCTTTTACGTTGTGGTGTCTTCTTGTAGAACTTGCATTTGCCTAACCGGTCCTACGATGTGTAGGGATTGGGTAAATGGGAAGGAGTCTGTAGTTGCTACATCTGTCCCCTTGTGACGGAGTCAGTACATAGGATTCATTTTATCTTTCTCCTCGGCTGTGTGGCCTGGATGGAGCATACTATTTTACCGATATATTTTCCTCGGTTGTGTGTGTTTCGAGTGAAAAATATCTTTTCTCTTTCCTCAGTGTGTGATCCGGGTGTACTATAACGTTTTGGTTACTGTTTTTCTTTAACTGTGAAAACGTTATTTGCATTGTTGATATGCACAGTTTTGAAGATGAAAATGTGAGATTTTATGATGTAAAACCGTTTTGGAGGCTCGTGTTAGCCTGATGGAAAACTTGTAATTTTCGGGACAAAAAATATTTTCGGGCTTTGTGATTGAGTTAGCTTCCACTATATGATTGCATATCTTGCTTTACTGTTTTATAGTCTATTTTTATTGGGTTTTGGCTCACGGTGTGAGATATTTGTTGCAAAACTATTTTCAGATTTGGAGGTTGATGATCACAAGGAGTTAATCTAGTAGTGCTTGTGATGGTGGAAAACTTTACTAATTTTTCTTTTTGTATACCTGTTTGAAGACACGTTTGTACACCTCTGGGCAATATACTTATGCATGATATAGGATGTTTACTATTTATGAGGGATGCGTTTTGGGGCGTGATAGTCATGCTGCACTAGTTCATAAAACTTATTGTTTGGTAATGGATATCATGCATACTATTTGTAATATTTGAAAGCGAATTTGAGGGATAGATATTCAAGGCATTTATCTAATTCATTTCGAGAACGTATGGTGAATTTGTTTTTAGATTGTGCATATGCTCATTCTGTTCAATATTTTCATGAGAAGCTAAAAAAAATTTTAGAAGAAGGTGGTAGTAAAGCTCGTGAATTTATTTCTAATTTGTCGTTTGAGAATTGGAGCAATGCATTTTTTAGGCGTAATCGTTATGGTGAGATATGTTCAAATGCTTCTGAATCTTTAATAATTGGATTAATGATGCTCGTCACTTGCCAATTACAAAATTGGTTGATGAAATAAGGATTCAAATTATGAGACAAATGTGTGATTGGAGAGAGACTTCAAAGGAGTGAAAATCCATCATTTGTCCGAACATGGATAGAAAATTGATTGATGCATTTAATAAGGGTAGGACCTGGACAATTAGTTCTTTTAGCTCATCTGTGTTTGAGGTTCATTCCTTTCATCCTGTGGTGGTTGACATTAATCAGAGGACTTGTAATTGTTCTCGGTGGCAGGTTAATCAGTTTTCATGTCCCCATGTTTTGACAGCTATTCAAAAGAAGAAAAAATATTGTTTTTTTCATTGACCCGTTGTTTACTGTAAAAGTTTTTCAGTTATCATATAACGAATGTATATACCTAATCCCAACAGTTGGCATTTCGGATTTTGAAGAAGAATATGCTGGTATCCTGCCTCCTTTGGCTACGAGGTTTGTCACGCCCCAAACTCCAGGTTATGCAAAAAGTCATAACAACCACCAAAATCGTTTAAAATCAGAAAGCCAAACAAGATTAAAACCTTTGTAAAAACGTACTACCGATGATTTATTTGATTTAAAAGAGTAGTCAAGAGATTACGATTGCGGTCCATAAGCTAAGCCTTTAAAAACAAAATACATGTTTTGAGTAAGAAAATCTTTCCATTTTAAAATTCGTTTTGTAAACCGTTGAACCCAGCAACGAAAAACGTAGCAAGAAACTACAGAAAATAACAACCAACCAAAGGTTCTCTCGAAAGCATTAAAACGTGTATACATCCTTAAGAATTTTATATGTTTTATAACATGCTACATCAAAACATAAAACATATACAATATGTATAAACTACCTATCTAGATAAAACAAAAGTCTTGTCATCAGCTACCTCCGGGCACCACCAGGTCAACCTACAGGATCACGTTCACCTGAAAAAAGTTTTACAAAAAAATCCAGCACCGTGAGCTGAAATCCAATAGAAATAGACTATAAATCTATAAAGCAAGATATACAATCATAAGCATACAGGCTCAACCACAGGAGCCAAAAAGGGTTTTTCCATCCCAAAATCACAAGTTTTTCATCAGGCTAACATGAGCCTCAAAACGGTTTTACTTCATAAAACCCCACATTTCCATCCTTAAAACCATGCATATCAACAATGCAGATAACATTTTCACAATTAAGGAAAAACAATAAGCAAAACGTTATTTCCCACTTGAATCACACACCGAGGAAAGAGAGAAATGATATTTTTCACTCGAAACACACACAGCCGAGGAAAAAGATAACATGATTCCTATGTACCGACTCCGTCACAAAGGGACAGAGGCAACAGCTATAGACTCGTGCCTATTACCCAATTCCTAAACATTATAGGATCGATTAGGTAATGATAAGTTCTATACGGAGCCACCACAATGTAACTGCTTAATTTACGGGCTCGAAACCCGAGGGTACAAAGCACCCAACTGCTTAATTTACGAGAATTAACCCAAAGGTACAAAGCACCTACTCTGCGCACGATTTTGGACTTCCACCGAGGGTTACTCGTGCCAAATACCCGCTATCCCGGTACATCTAGAGAATCATCTAAAAACTAACCTGTAGCTCAACTACGAAAAGCATTTTCACAAATATACATTAAACATGTATAAAGATCCATCAATCAACATGGGGATCAACCAAAAACATTTTAAAAATGTCTTTCCCCGTTTCCAACAAAATGTTTCAAAACTGAGACTCAACACCAAGGGTTAGCTCCAAACCTCCAAAACATAAAGTGTTGAAATTTTCATAAAACCACCGTTTTCAAAACCACGTTTGAAAACCATATATCCACAAGTCATATAATGTAATAAATTAAGAAAAGCTAAAAATATGCTTTTTACCTGAAAAATAAGGTTTAAACATAAATTTGACATTAATATATTTTCTATCGGTGAAAAAATATATAATTGCACATAGCACCCTAAAACAACAATATAGTCTAGGATCCTACCTCATTGAGCCAAAAGCTCGACATCTCGAAAGCTGAAACTCGACGAAATGCAATTCTGTTGGGATGAGTGCGAAGCCCCCGACACCAATATCAAAAATTCACTGTCCGATTGCTGAAAATCGAGCCCCGGGCCCATCAAAATCTAGAGAGAAGGATAAGGTTTCATGAGAGAGAAACCAAATCTAAAAAATGAAAATTAAAAAATATCTTCAGGCTTCTACTATTTATAGACACGGCAAAAATCCACGGTTCAATCGACTGGACCCCCAATCCAGTCGACTGGATGAGGCTACTGGAATTGCAAAAATAAGCCTTGACGGCATCGTTCAGTCGACTGAATCCAACCCCAGTCGGCTGGGGACACCCGTCTAGTCGACGGGACCGCTGAGAAACGCTGAAACAGTTTTTAAGAACTTAAACCAACACCGTTAACACTTAAATTATTCCAAAAATGAAATAGGTTAGGGTCTCACAAGGTCACTTGGTAGACCAAAGATTCAAAAGATTCGTTCGAGAGGTGAAAGCATTAGGAATGTAAGATATGGAAGGTGTGGGAAGTTGGGAAAGCACAACTAGAAGACTTTCAAGGATCCAATTTGAAGCTTGATTTTTTTTTTGTTTCATTTGATTTTTTAGTTTGTATGTAAGAAAAAGCCGTAATACTTAATTTTTAATAAAAAAAAAATAATTTTTTGTGTGTTGATGACGTTTGCTTAGTTGATTAAAAAAGATAAATTTATCTATTCATGAAATGTAATTATATTTGAACAAATAAATTTATCTGTTACTTTTGGATATATCAACTGTGTTTATATATTAGAACAGATAAATTTATCTATGTAAGGTTTTGCTTATTATAATGCGACAGATAAATTTATCTGTTAACGAGTTCTTTTGTCTTTATCACTTGTGTTTGCTTTAAAAAATAAATTTATCTGTTAATGACATGTGTCTTGTTTGTGCTGATGTTAGAACATATAAATTTATCTGTTATTGATTTGTGCTTAATTATAATACTACAGATAATTTATCTGTTATTTACTTGTACTTTGTATAATCTAACAGATAAATTTATCTGTTAACGAGTTCTTTTATCGTCATCACTTGTACTTGCTTTAACAGATAAATTTATCTATTTTTAACTTGTGCTTTTGTATAATCTAATAGATAAATTTATCTATTAATTGTTGACTTATCACTTGTGCTTATATATTAAGACAGATAATTTTATCTGAGAAACGTTGTGCAGATAAATATAACAAATACAAATTTGCATTTTGTATTCACACCAAATAACAATGTATTTACATAAAAAAATATTATAAACAAGAGTTTTAATTCAATCATATGTTATTTACAGAGAAATTTATTATGTGCCTTGCTTGTGCTTGATTATAATAGTATAGAGAAATTTATCTGTTATTTACTTCTGCTTTTGTATAATCTAACATATAAATTTATTTGTTAACGAGTTCATTTATCTTCATCACTCATACTTGTTTTAACAGATAAATCTATATGTTATTGACTTGTGCTTTTGTATAATCTAACAGATAAATTTATCTGTTAATTATATATGTCTTGCTTGTGCGTGATTATAATAGTACAGATAAATTTATCTATTATTTACTTATGCTTTTATATAATTTAACAGATAAATTTATTTGTTAACGAGTTCTTTTGTCTTCATCACTTGTGCTTATTTTAACAGATAAATTTATTTGTTAAGAATATACGACTTACTTATGCTTATATTAGGACAGATAAATTTATCTGTTACTAATTTGTGTTTTTGTATAATCTAATAGATAAATTTATCTATTAATTGTTGACTTATCAGTTGGGCTTATATATTAAGCCAGATAATTTTATCTGAGAAACGTTGTGCAGATAAATATAACAAATACAAATTTGCATTTTGTATTCACACCAAATAACAATGTATTTACATAAAAAAAATATTATAAACAAGAGTTTTAATTCAATCATGTGTTTTCTATTTGTTTTTCTTCCATGAATTGCTTCAACAAAAGTGTCTGATTGTATGCCTCTAAGGTCCATGATCTTCCTAGATTGTTAAGGAATTTATGAAGTAGATCAGCTCTGAAAGCTCTCGTTGTTTTCAAAGGCAGAAACTTGTCAGCTGAAAGAGATATTTATCATCCTTCATAAAATTTCTTTATTAGGTAACAGACAATTATGCCACAATCAACCCTACAAAATAAAAAAATTGATAAATTTAAGAAATAAAGTAGATAATATTGTAATTAAACAAATAAAATAGATAAACTTACGATCCAGATCTTTGTTGTGGAGCATCTTCAGATAATACAATTGGTGCATTAAAATTTTATTTTTGAAAAATACTTTGGACATGAGATAATTTAAAAATTGGCATATCCTTTTGATATTCGTGTTGCTTTTTCATAAAAGCTTCGACATATGCTTTCTTCAATGACAAGAAAATTCATATATTAGGCATGTTTTTGTTTATAGTAATTTATTTTCAATTGTAATTATATTATAAATTAATTACTTACCACAATGAAAGCAACTTCTAAGAATTGGTTTTCAATGTCTTTCCTTGTCTTCAAGAAGTTATAGTGGAACCAAGAGCTTTTTTCAATATCAAACATAAGCAACATCCAATGATTTGGTTTGCTTGTTGGATGGTTCTCATTGGAGTTCATCAGGAAGACAAAAAAGTTGCATCGTTGAATACAATAGATAAATAGGTCCGTAAAATTAATGAACAAATAACACTAATAAAATAGATAATTTTATCTATTTATATGTTTATTTAAAAGAACAGATAAATTTATCTGTTTACGATCTACGCTTATTATAAATTGAACAGATAAATTTATTTGTTGCAATGGGACAAAAAAATTTATCTGACTCCATAATTTCATGATTTTATGATTGGAATAGATAAATTTATCTATTAACAACATATGCTTATTATTATTTAACAAATAAATTTATCTGTTAATGACACGATTTTATAATAATAGAAGAGATAACAAGATATCTGTATTGATCAACTGTTGAAAGGTACTCTTGTCAATCTTATGGGCTCTTATTGTGTTTTTTTCCACTTGATCAACGACTGTTGAATAGAAATGATAAACTTAGTATTATTGCAAGTAATTATCTATTATGTCATGATAATTATGTAAATATTTTGTTTACCCAGACTAAAAATGTGAAGAATAGGCATTTGTTTCCCACTTCCACTTCTTTCGTACTCCTTGGTTAGGATATAATGGTATCCATCAATAATCTGTATATAAATTGTTAGTTGTTTATGTAGTTTAAAAAAAATAAGTACATAGATAAATTTAACATATGAATTTATCTGTTAACGAGTTCCTTTGTCTTTATCACTTGTGCTCGCTTTAACAGATAAATTTATCTGTTATTGACTTGTGTTTTTGTATAATCTAACATATAAATTTATAATCTAACATATAAATTTATCTGTTAATTATATGTGCATTGCTTGCGTTTTATTATAATATTACAGATAAATTTATCTGTTATTTACTTGTGATTTTGTATAATCTAATAGATAAATTTTTCTGTTAATGAGTTCTTTTGTCTTCATCACATGTATTTGTTTTAACAGATAAATTTATCTGTTAAGAATATGCGACTTGCTTGTGCTTTTGTTAGAACAGATAAATTTATCTATCTTAATATATAAACAGAACTGATAAGTTAACAATTAACAGATAAATTTACCTGCTAGAAGGGCTAGAAACTTACATTATTTGAGCATTCTTCTTTCTTCATCATTTTTACGCATTCATCAAGGGTGATTTCGTTGTAATTCTCATCGGAATCCCACACTTGTGCTCTGCAATGTCATATAACAGTATAATTTAGTATCAAATTTATGTGCTACATATAACTTAGATTGTTAATTACTTTTTACATACACAAATTCTCCTTCCTTTTCAAAAATTAGGCTCATCTTTTGTTTATCTTCTTCAATCAGCAGCAATGTGACAGAAAAACTCTTTGGAAAGTTAAATTATTTTTTTTGATTTTTTTGCTGCTTTAACAATCTTTTGTGGAGGGACATGTTCTTCAACCTAGAATGGGACATGATTGGGTCCTTATGCTTGGACCTGTTCTGGATTGGGTTGTTGAGATTGGACTAAATCTGGATTGGGTTGTTGGACTGATTGTTGGGCTTGTACTGGTTGTTGGTCTCCATTTTTATTTGTATTTTTCTTCCTTCTTCTTCTAGATTGATACTGGAATTTGGGAAGCATTTTATCTATCATTTCCTTCATCTTGATTCTTGCAACCATAGAAGATGGAGTTGCTTCAGCCTTTTCTTTTGCTTGTTCCTTCTCTTGCTCAAGAGCTTCTTTTGCTTGTTTTGTGGCCCCAATCATTTGTTCATTCTTTTGCTCATGAGCTTTAACTGTTTCTTTCAACTTGTCAATTGATGAATTGAAATGTCCACCATTTGCTCAACCAACCTTTCATTCTCTTGTTGCACCTCTGCTATCTTTTCTTCTTTTTTTTTTTCACAAGCGCCATGACAGTTTCTTGCTGTGTAAATTCTTGTGTTGCTCGGTGCACAGAAAGTTCAACAATTTGTTCAAGTAACTTCTGATTTTCTGTTTGCAGCTCTTCTATTCTCTTTTTCGGTTTAGAAAACTCTTTTTTCTCAACAAATTTTTGTGTTACTTGGTGAGCAAAAAGTTCCTCAATTTGTTCAACTAATTTCTAGTTTTTTGCATTAAGCCGTTCAATCGTTTCTTTCATCTTTTCATTCTTAGAGGCATTTTCGTTTAAATCTTCTTCCATCTTCATCTTCTGATATGAAGCTTCATTTGTTTGCAGAATCTTCTTCGACATCTCAATTACATATGTGTTTTCTAATATTGTAATTGGGGCTGCATTGCCATTCAATTATTCCCTCAATTTCTTATTTTCCCTTGTCAGCATTGCATTTTCTAATCTTAAAGAGTCCAATGTATTTCCTTCAACATCTTCTCTTTTTTGTCCTTCAACCGCTTCTTGCTCAGCTAACAAGTCACCATGTTCAGACCGTTTCTTATCATCAGATTGTTTTTCGTTCTTAGATTTAATGAACTCAAAAAGTTCATTTTCTTCCGTCGTTGGTTGGATATTTGAAGTAAGCACATGGATCATGAATGCAACGTTAGCTGTGAAACAAGCAGATAAATTATCTGTTTAGCACTTATTAATAATAGAAAATATAGATAAATTTATTTATAAAATAATTATAACACAGATAAATTTATCTATATTAAAACTTATTAATAATAAAAAGATACAAATAAATTTATCTGTAAAGCTATTATAACACAGATAAATTTATAAGTATTAGAACTTGTGCAAGATATATGAATGCTTGATTAAACTGAAAAATTTATGTGTTCATCATTTGTGCATATTAAAAGAAACAAATAAATTTATCTGTTTAGCAGTTGGCATTGTTTGACGATACAGATAAATTTATTTGGTCATTACTCTGCCTATTTAAATAAGACAGGTAAATCTATCTATGATCGTTTTATATTATTTAAAGAAGACAAAAAAATGTATCAATTTTTTTTATATGTGAAGTCAAAGGTACAGATACATTTATCTGTTTAATGAAAATATTTTAGATGCGCTTTTTTAAAATACATAAATTTATCTGTTGCCACTTGTCCTTTTAAAAGGAACATATAATTTTATCCGTTCATCAGCTTTGCCTATTTAAAGAACATATAAATTTATCTGTTGGTCAGTTGTGGCTACTCAAAGGAACAGATAAATTTATCAATATAATCAATTGTGGTTATTTAAAGTTATTTTTACCTAATTTGCACGAAGATTTTTTATGTCTACACCATTTAAAGCAGAATTCAGTTGTCCCAACTTCCATTTTAACATTCTTGAAAATTGATGAGTTGCTTCACGCTCCACAAGTGTTGAGTACTCACATATCAAATACTAAGTAAAGAAAAAAATGTATTAATTTTATGTAAATGGAGGACATTCAATAATATTATAGCAAGAGGTTTGAAAGGTATACCAACAGAGTAATAATACATCCGGTAGCTATTTTTGGTTTGTCACATTTCTTGTCAAGAGAGCAAATCAATCAGTCCTTTATTGTTGAAGACCAAGCATATTTCATCATATCTTTCACACTTACGACGTATTCAATGAAGATCGAGCTCAATGTTGGATCGGTTGTTGGGAAAAATCACACAGAGGTACAGTGTAGGGACCCATTCCCTTGTCATTTCCTGGTATTAATAAAAACGAGTATGTTATAATCAGTGAGAATGGTTTGATGTGAAGATCATGTGTAAGAATTGAAACTTTCACCTGTATATGTTTGCTAATGGTGGTTAGATGTTGGGTAATGCATGAGAACGTTGTTGCGAGAGGTTTCGCTTATGTTTGGTTCAATTTTAGGTTTTTTTGGTTTGGGGTTTCTACCCCAATTTTGATCGCTCAAGCAGATGGTAGACTGCTCGAGCGAATAGGTGGCCGAGTTTTCTAGGCTTGGGGGCTGCTTGAGCAGTGAGGAGTCTGCTCGAGCGAACTGTCAGCGTACAGCTTATAAGTTACGGGTTTTAGCACTTCACCTTCATTCCTTTCATTTCTCTCTCTCTCTAGAATAGAAGTGAGAGCTAGGGTTTGGGTTTTGAGGATTGTTTGGAGCTTATTAGCTTCTCTTGGTGAGATAGCTCGCATCCATCATAGTTGCTTACCTATTCGAGGCTCAAGCTAGACGTTGAAGACTCCCTTCTCACCTTTTAGTTGGAGATCTTTATGGTTGGAGCTTATTTGAGCATTTTTCTTGTGGATCTAGAATCCCAAAGGTAGGATCTATGACTATCCTTGAATATCTATATGATATGCGTTGTATTTTTTATTTTATGAGCCTAAAAGCATGAAAATAATGTTTTCGAAGCCCTGAGTTAGGGTTTGAGGTTAATGAAAGTTAAATCTTAGATCTATGGATGATTTAACATGATTCTATCTTTACGTCTTTGTTGGATATGAGTGGATTTGAAAAATGATGGGCTAGGGTTCGAATTTAAGCTTAAATCATGAAATTTGGAGGGTTTGGGGTTAAGGGACCCATATGTTGAAATTAATGTGATTATTGGTTGAATTGAGGGTTGTAATAACCTATTGAATATACATTCTATGAATTTATGTGGCACATGACAATGTTGGGTGTTAAAGTTGGGAGATTTTAGTGTAAAATCGAAAAACACATGTGGTGGTTGAGTTTTGAACCATAGTGATATGGGTTTTGGCGAGAGGAATCGGGTTAATGGTTGGACTCATTTTGATTGTTAATGCAATGAAACAACTGAATAATTGAAGTACAGTGTGATGAAATTGAATGATTAAGTTTGGGCACAAGTTGCTCCTCGGTGAAAGATCGAAAACTTGTGCAATGTAAGGTAGGCCATTTTTTCAGGTTAATCCCTGTAAAAGCATGCTCTTGGGCAGCCCACCCATCGATGTTTTTGAGAAAAACAAAAAATGTGTGCTTTCTGTGTCATGTTATAGAATGGGTACTTATTCCTCGGACCTCACGTGGTCTGATGGTGATAAATACGCTTGAGTCTATAGGCGCCGTCCGATTTTGTAATCGTTTGAATTGGTGTATAAATTGGATTTGTAAAACCTTAATTAGATGAATGGATAAAATGATCTGATATAGGAATGCATTGAGTTAGTTGAAAATGGTGTGGGGATTGGTTATAATGGTTAATTTAACTTTAACTATATAGCATTGAATGATAACTTTTTTGTTGAAAACTTGGTTATGTATTGGAAATTTAACTTGGGACAAACGATGTTGGTTTTGGATAAATTTATGTGTGCATTCCGCGTAACTATCTTCACATGTCATGCATATGTTCATTGTTAGTCTTTTTTCTACGAGATTCAGTAACAACATTTCAAGTGATAGCGGAAAGAAGGTTTCGATGGACCATTTTTGAGTAGTTGATAGGATTACACTCTCATTCGTATTATCTTTTGATAAATGAATTTGTAAAGATGTAATTCTTATTTTCTTTTGGAATACTTCGACTACTGTATCTTGGGTTAGAACACCCGTGTTGTATAGCCCTAAGGTCATATATTCATGTTATGTATGCATGTGAAGATGTTTCGTTCGTTTGTTAGATTGAAAACTTTAATCTTTAAATGATGTATCTTAATATTGAAGTTTGATTTTGGGTTCTTAGGTTGAAAGGTGATTGTTTTATTCTCGAAAGGATGTTTTACTTCTCAAATTTGCCTATTAAAAATCATGTTCAAAGGATGAGGAAAAAGGGGTGATTTTCTTCCAACACTTAGAAAATTTTACAGTTTTTGGATAGTGAACCCTCGGGTACCCCACCGCTTGAGCAGACTCCGCTGGGTGGTGTTTTATTAAAATTTTGTTTCTGAACAGGATTTTTCTTAAATATTTTTGGGCTATACTTTGGGGTATAAATTGACTGCTTTCGAAGTCGTTTACAAAAAAAAATTGTCACTTTTCTTGAATTTTCTAAATTTTTACTCGAGTTTTATTATTTCAAAATTTGGGTGTTACAGATTGGTATTAAAGTTTTAGGTTCAAATACCAAGAAACCGTGAGAGTGATTGATCCATTGCATGATAGTTTGCATTGATGTGTGACATTCATGACTTGGTGTGCTAGCATAGAATAACTTGGGTATAACTTGACATTTTCATGCAATGTGGTATTTGGGCATGGAGGTTAAACTCTTAGAATGGTGTGTCTTGCCCTTGGGGGACCGGTCGACTAGTTTGGAGTTCGAGTTAGAAAGGCATTTGGCCGACGTTCGTTCTAGCCAGAAATCCAAACGAGTTAGTCGGATTAACGTGTCATTTCGATTAGTTCTCATCGTTATGTGTTGCATAAGGTGCGTTGATACTACGATACGCATTATGTGAAATCTTATTGAGGGGTGGTGTTATTCGTGAGAGATAATTTGTCATAAGCTTTGTTTTTGTTATCTCTCCATGTTCCTTTTTATTTTTAGAGTGATGTTGCCGAGATGTGGTAGAGGCCGAGGCAGTGGCCGAGGTCGTACGCATGCCCAGGTTCCAGAAGAAGGGGACGTTCATGCCACGCAAGAACAAGTGGGCGGTGTTGATGTTGTTCAGGAGATGCTTGCTATGATGAGACTGATGGACGAGGTGACTAGGGCTGGAGTAAGGGCTCCCGAGCCAAATGCCTCTGTGGTAGTGAGAGAATTTCAGCAGTTGGATTCTCCAATCTTCTCTGGGGAGCCAAACCCCAAAGTTGCTACCGCGTGGTTAAAAGTAACCACGATGATCTTAGACACCCTAGAGATCGGGGAGAATGAATAGCGTGTTAGGTTGGCGGCGTTCCAACTTCGAAAAGATGCGAGAGAGTGATGGAAGTTTTGCTAAGACCACCGTGGATGGCACGTGGGCCGCTTTTACTAGGGTCTATTTGGAAAAGTATTTTTTGGGTTTATCTAGAGACACGTATCGGGAGGAGTTTCTTTCCTTTATTCAGGAAAAACTTACTGTGGTCCACTATGAGGCCAAGTTCGCGAATCTGTCAGGGTTCGCACCTGAGAAGGTGTCAACAAAGAAGTTGCGCACCAAGCGATTTGAAAGGGGTCTTCGACCTTCTATCAAAGGTAAGATTGCAGTGTTGGGTTTTTGGGTCTATACCGAGATCGTGGAAGCCGCTATCCGAGTAGAGAATGTTTTGGCAGAGAGCCGCAAGATTAGGGAGAGCAAGCCACATCAGAGAGCTTCTGGTGCTCAGTGTGAAGGGTGCCAGGTCAAGAGGCAAAAATCAGGGGGGTTGTGTTCTTATCCCATGGGATTTCAGCCTCAGCTCCAGTCGGCACCTGCACCATATATGGGTTAATTTAGGCGTTTTGAATGTCGGGAAATGGTATGCTACACATGCAAGCAACCATGGCACCGTGCTAGGGACTGTAACAGAGAGGACAACAACAGTCACAATACCATGGTTAGACTCAACGGAAGGCCCCGTTCTCATGTTTCCAGTGTGACCAGATGGGTCACCTTCGATGAGATTGCTCTCAGGAATGGAGTGTTTAGGGTGCTACTATAGCACACCAGGGACAAGCATTGTAGGGGCGACAGGGCTACGGCCAATCATAGCAGCATCAGGGGTGCAGTCAGTATGAACAACAGAAGGTGCTACCTTAGCTCAGTCAGTAAAGTAGTCGGGAGTCAGGGGCAGTGGTGGGAAGAATCAGGGGAACTAGGGGCGATTATATTCTCTCGTAAAGCCCAATATGTTAGTGGCACTTGGGTTGCCGAACACCTCAGCCAGTCCATCGATCATCCGAGGTACCTTCTTAGTGTATCATTCATGGGCCAATGGTCTCGTTGACACTAGAGCATCGCATTCTTTCATCTCATCCGCATTTTCATTCTTTCATCTCATTCTCATTCGCATCACATTTTTACTCGAGTTTTGTTAGTTCAAAATTAGGGCGTTACATACAGTGTGAGCAGTCTTACAACATCTAAATAGTCATTTTTCTTTTTCCTCTTGAGTGCTTCAGTGAACTGGCTCTTTAGATCACTTGCTGCCATCCTCTGTTGTGTAGTGAACCTTCTTTCGACAAACTTACTCTAGGGCTTTGTGGTATGTCTTGGAAGATTCATTATTGTTTACCCAGATTTGATTCCAACTATTAAATAGATATTTTTATCTATAAAGCTCAATGTCCTTTGGCCCAATTTAAACTGACCTTTTCCCCTGATATATCTCCTTATTATCGAAACAACATTGTCATCAAACTTCTTCACATCTTGCTCCTGAACCTTGTTAGCAACAATAGCTTCAATCAAAATCCAAAAAGGTGTTTTCTTCATTTCTGTTACTTGCTGGTTAATGAAATTGATATTCTTCAGCAATCTTACATCAGCAAGAATGTTAAAGCAGTATTGTGGAGTGTAGTTCACTTTGACTCGGGGATTAGATTCTTCTTTTTTTGGTGATATCTTTTGAATCTTTTCCTTTCTAGGACTCTTTTTATGGGGTTTCTTCAAATGACTCTCTTTGCTCGTACTTTTTCCATTGCTTCACCATATAAATTTATATGTTTCAATTGAAGATAACAAACACTATATATCTCTCTAAACGAAACATGAAATATATTAATTTATCTACTATAAATAAACATGTTTTTAATAAGACAGATAGATTTATTTGCTCAATAAGAACACCTTTAACGTGCGTTCAATATGACAAATAAATTTATCTATCCCATTTTAGTGGTATAGATAAATTTATCTGTGGTATTTAAATATGCTTTCATGTGCACAAATAAATTTATCTGTGTATATTTCATATGCTTTCAATTGTACAGATAAATTTATCTGTAATTTTTTAATGTTCTTCGAACCGTACAGATAAATTTATCTGTTCAGTCACAACACTTTACATGTTTTTTAAATAAAATAGATAAATTTATCTGTGCAGTTTGTACATGATGTTAACGATACAAATAAATTTTTCTGTCCTATTTAAATGTGCCTTGAAATGTACAGAAAAATTTATCAATACAGCCAACATACTTTATACGTTTTTTAAAGAAGACAGAAAAATTTATATCTATTGTTTATATGTTCTTTCAACTGTACAGATAAATTTATATGTGTGCTCCTTCAACGTGCTTTTAACCACACAGATAAATTTATCTATGCAGTTTTTTCATGATGTTAACGATATAGATAAATTTATCTGTACTTTTTAAGTGTGCGTTGAAACGCACAGATAAATTTATATGTTTAGTAACAATACTTTACGCATTTTTTAAACAAGACAGATAAATTTATCTGTACACTTTAAATGTGCTTTAAAGCATATAGATAAATTTATCTGTTCAGTGACATGTTTGTTGAAGGGCATGTATAAAACTGGTATGATTGAAAAATAAATTGTTTTGGTAGGTTAGGTATAAAGAGGAATTAGTAGAAAGCATTAACTATCATCGCATTTTTAATTGAATATGTGTTTATCACTTGAATCAATGAAATGTTATGATGACATGGAGAAAAAATCATAGATAAATTTATTCTCATTGTAAAATGTACAAAGTTAAAATATCAAAACTGAGAAATCAGTAGAAACGATTAATTATCATCGCGTTTTTAGTTGAATACGTGTTCACTACTTCAATGAATGAAGATTTATGATGAAATGAATAAGAAATCGTTGATAAATTCGTTCTTATTGTAAAAATGAACAAATCACAGATAAAAGCGTTATCATTGAAAAAGTGAACAAAGATGAAATGTGTAAACTTAAGAATCAGTAGAAAACCTAACCTTAACGACGCGACTTGATTGAGTGCATTTCAAGTTTGAGTAAAACCCTAGAATGTGACGAATGAGATTCTGCCTTTTCGAGTTGCAGATGAGTTGAGTGATGTTTTTTCTTCGAATGTATCGTGCAAACTAACATGTAGGACGTGGTTAGGGGTATTTTCGGGAGAATGAGAATTTTTTAAACTTGTTAAACCCTGCGCGTTAAAATATTAGTTTATGAGCCTAATGCTGGTTGATGATGTATATATGGGCTGTTGGCTGAAAAGCTCAATATATTACTCCTAAAGGTTAACCATCACATGTTTAACTTCCCAAATAATAAAATTAATATATCACAAAATGAAAATATCTCCTCTAAAAACATTGAATCAAAACTCTCAAAAATATATAATGCTCCAAGCCAAAAGATCGCTTCAATGGCTTGAAACAATTTTTTGCATATTATCGGTAAGATATTAATTATCGTTATAGAAGGCCGAACAAAACAAGATACATTTTATAATATATTATTTGTTCACAACTACACAAAACCCTAGAGGACTTCGGAGATCCCTAGATCTCTACTAATGATATGATGCACTACTAATGCAACACTACTAGTGCGACTTGATTTTAAATATTTGAGATATGATAAACCTAAGCTTCATTACCACTCTTGTGAAGTCCCAATTTGAAGATACGATTGGCCGTGGGCTATGGGCAGAATCTCAATAGGTTACGGAATCCTAAAAATTGAAATAAATGCTACCAAATATGCTAGTATGAGCCACATTGTAATATAGAATCATGATAAATATCTATGGGTAACAAATAACCCACTCGATTAAAGGCCAACCATAAATAAGCAATCCATCTGTAAGATAGTTCTCTTGTCCCATCTGTAGACAACCAAATTTGACCCTGCTTAATCTTAGGCGAATTCGATGATGAAAACAGGTGGAATAGTGCCTCAGTACGATCATCGGGAAGTGATCCAAGCTCGGTATTTGAACCCAGAACCTTCAAACTAGTGAAATCTTGTCGAACCATCGAAACTTGCTGCCCAAGTAAGGCGACCGCCATGTTCATTGTGGAAACCGCTAATAGAACCTCTTGAAAACCCTAGCCAAACGTGGCGACCACCAACTCCATCATGGCGACCGTCATAGAACTTTGTGGAACCTTTCAAAAAGATAGAGATCGCCATCTTTGATTGTGGCGACCGCCAACTCCAAATGGCCTGACGTGTCCTAAAACGTGACAACAATTCATTAGTTGAAGAATTTTATAAATACCGTATCCCAGCGTACGTTTTCAGTACGAATTTTGAGTGAGAGAGACTCTGCTGATATATCGAGCGATTCCAAGCCTCGATGCCGAAGCCCTGCCGAGATACTGAGATCCGAGCTTCCAATAGTCCCAAAGCCTAGTTTAGATTACTACCCGAGGATTGGACCATTGAAGCTCATTCCACCAACTTGAGGATTCCTACGCAATTCAGGTATTTTGTTTGGATCCCCGATCCTTTTAACTTCATTTCTTTTCTTTTGGAGTGATCGAGTTAAAATTCAATATCAATTCACATATTTCTTTTTTTTATTACATTCTTGCTTTACTTATCAATTGCTTTATTTATGTTCTAGTATTTCACTTTATTTAGCTCACTTATTTATTTATTTACGTATTTGAATTAAAACTTAATTAAGTCATTAAATATTGCTAATATTTCTAATGATTACAACTAATTAATATTGTTAATTGTTATAATGATGCACTTACATTCACATGGATATAGTTGTCAATACTTCATCCATACTTGATAGTCAAAATAGTTGTAATTAATTTCTTTTAATATTTTACTATTAATTTCATTTAGTACATTTCATTTTCCTTTCCTTTAATATAATTTAAATTTCTTGTAATGATACATTCAATTTTCTTTTAAATGTAGATTTTACCTTCTTTTTTTTTTTTATCTTCCCTCAATATTAATACTTTATTTCTTTAGTTTAATATGATGTCCTCTCAATATACCATATATTTCATTTTCTTTATTTTTTTATAATATTAGGTTAATGTTCTTTTATTTTTCCTAGCATTATTTTAATATTCAAGCATTTTATTTCTTCTTTTCTTATTCTTTTAAAATTTTCTTTTAAGCATTAGCCTAATAATAGCTTTATTTTCTTTCTCTTTTCTTAGTGTAATTTCTTTTTCTAAGTATCCATTTTTCTTTTAATAGTAGTGTTTATGTTTATTATAAGATTCCACTTCCATTTTTTATAGTCTTATTTTCTTTTTATGACATTTTTCTTTTATTTTGCTAAAATCAAAAATTAAAAGAAAAAAAAACTTTTTAAGTTAATTCTCATCTTTGTTAGTTCATAATTTTTTCTTTTAAAATATTCCATTATTCTTTCCATTTCTTCTATTTTTTTCTCATTTTTTTTTAATATAAAACGTTAATAACTAAATCTTAATAACTTGTCTTTTTTTTTTCTTTTCTTTTTCTTTCTTCCATTAACAACAAAAAGCACAAAATCATAAAGATATCTTTTAATATTCTTTTATTTTTATCTTTTATGTAAATAATTAGATTTTTTTCTTAATAGCATTTTCTACCCTTCATATCTTATCTGATCTTTTTCTTTTCTTATTAAAATTTTAAATTCTCTTTTATTATAAAACTCTTATTTTAAATTGGCTTTATTTTAATATAGCATTTTTCTCTTTCATGCATTTTTTATTTTGTATTTCTTTATTGATTCATCATGTTAACCTAGTTAATTTTGGTGATATGCAAGTTTTAGTATGTTTAGGATTGTTTAAATTTTTTTCATGTAGCAAATTCATATTTAAGTAGTTTTGCCAATTTCTAACACTTTTCTACTCCTTTAACCAATTCATACTAGTTAGGTTATTTCAACATTATTACATGCGGATATGTGTTTCATGTATCCTTTGAATAGAAATTGAATGTCATAGGACTTAAAATTTTTTCTTTTGGCACTAATTCATTTTGGGAATGCTATATACATATTTTATGTATTTTCTATATCTAATTTTGGATGTTCGCCCTTTGCCTCTATTTTTTTCATTTGCATGTATTTGAGAAATTCTATTAAAGAACCAATTATGATTAGTAGAGGCCAACCTTACGGTTAGGCGGACTGGGTGCCTAACACCTTTCCTAATTTGTACCTTAGCTCCCGAACCTTCTTTATATGGTTAAACGTTTTAAAGATCAGTAGCCATTTTTATTTTTTTTAGTTTTTCTCAAAAATTAAGTGGCGACTCTATTTTTAACAAATGAGATTTTCAAATTTTAGCTTTCAAGGTGTTTAAAATAATTTGTAAAACTTCTTTGACTCCCCTATATTTGACCTTAAAATCCCAACGCCACACCACCACACTTCAAAAATATGATTGGTCGTGGATCACAGGTCTCAGCCTAGTGGGCCATGAAAGTCGAAAAGTTAAAACAAATGCTATGAAATATGCTCATATGAGTCAACATGTTGATCGAGCTGCCTACGTATCCTGTAATAGGAATCAAACTAGTCGTAATTTGTGCACAAATGCACGATTTGGCGATGCCAAAAAGCAAACCCTATTGCCGAAAAAAGCTTCTCAGCCCCAAATTAAACCAACCAAACACCCCATTTTCAACTCACGGGCATACACAATCCCAAAACAACAAAGATAATCGAAAAGAAAGCCTCAAACCCCTTTTCATCTAATCAAAACCAATCTTTGAAACATAAACCAATTTTTCTTGCATTTTTATACAGTAAAAACACATATAATTGCACGTAGCACCCCTTTAAGAGATGAGAGTTTAGGATCCTACCTCGTTGAGTTAAAAACTCGACACCTCGAACTTCGTAAAAAATGAACTTTCTCAAAGTAAAATTATGTCCGGATGAACGCGTAGCCCTCGGCAAGAATACTAAGGATTCGCTACCCGATCGCTAGAAATCGAGCCCAAACCCACAAGAAAACTAGAGAGAAGGCAGAGGTTTTATTTTGGAAAAGGAAACTAAGCCTCCAAGTTTTGAAAAAAAAATTCCACCAAAATATCTAACACTAGAAATTTATAGGCCACGAAAATATCTTTTTTTTTTAAAACATCGCGCCACAACTCCCAACGGTCCCGGTAACCAATCAAATATGCATTTATAAGCTCAAACATGCATAAAACGCACATAAATATACTATTATAAAAATAATAAACAACACGTCGAAACGTTGCAAAAATTAAAACAGGTCAGGGTCTTACAACTCTCCCCTTTTAAAGGAATTTTGTCCTCGAAATTCAATACTGAAACTCAAGCCAAACACCAGCTCATCAACCATCAATAATCTCTAATGCGAACCCAGCAACACTATATAATAGCAAAAATGTCCCAGCATTTGAAACCCCCAAAACTGTTGTCACACAAGAAAAACACGACTTTAAGAATCAACTTCCATACTTACTACTCACACGATGGATTACCAATATGGTGGGCCACTTATAATCATGTTTGCCAACCCTATTTTGAGATGGACTAACAGTCTGAATGGACTATTAATACCAACCACTTTGGTAATACTCCATCCACCTTGGTACTAGTAATCCAAATCGAGTGTATTGAGTTTTATGGACAATTTTACCCCAATAAGACCAAAAACCAATCTTTTGTCTTTAAAACCAGTTGTACTGGTAATCCACATCGTTCGTCTTCGAAAATCCACGTTGATCGCCAATTGAAAACCCTAAGTCGCCGCACTCACGCTGTTCGCCGTTCGCCGTTCACCGTTCGCTGTTGGGGGTCGGAGAAGAAAATGCTCGAAAGAAGCGTGAAGCGCTCCTCTACTTTGCACCTGGGGATGATGACACGTGGGATCAATAATCCGAATTTAATTTTACAAAAGCAACATCGTTTTGGCTATTAAATCTAGACCATTGGTTGTTTAATATGAACCTTTGGCTAAACATCTCTGCTAAACGGTCCATTTCTATTTTTTTAAATATGGACCTTTGGCTAAATGTCTTCTACTAAAAGATTTTGAAAGAAAGATTTTTAAAAAATTATTAAAAGATAGATTTTTAAAAAATTAATAAAAAATAAAACTAGTAAAAATTATGTAAAAATAGTGCTATTTAAAAACAATTTTTTGTACAAAACTTATAAAAAGAAAAATGAGTAAACAAAATATTTACAAAAAAATCCAAACAGAGCCTTAATTACACAAGTGAATCATTCAAACATCATAAGGGTAATATTAAAAAATTATAAATTTAATCTAATTTCACACTATTTAATCTCATTCAAATCAAATATGAATTTTTATAATCCATCAATTAATCATACCCAAATCAAATATAAAAAAATTAATCACATCTTATTCATAATTCCATCTTATTACCAATTTCACTTCACTATTAATCTTACTCAATTTATAAAAATTATCAGACAAGGCCTCCGTGTATCTTCATGCCCGACTTTACCTACATTCTTTATATAATCAATAATAATAATATGATTACCTTATTTGAAAAATACTAACTATTACTCATTAAACAACGGATTATATGTAAAATAATGAAGTATTTTTTACTAGTAAAAGTAAATAAATATTTTTTATTTTATATTTTTATGAAAAACAAGTAAACATCTTATCGTATCATTTAAATACTAGAATAGCTATGATTGGTGTTAGGCAACTTAATTAAATCGACAATACTATAGCCGGATTGATCTTTATTTTAACACTATATTTTTTATGTAAAAAAATATAATTAGTTAAAATATGATATTAGATGCATAGATATAAAACACATAATTAAACACATTTTCTCACATGAAATAAGTCTTAATAAAAACTATAAGACTCAATGCCTGTTGGAGATATCTAAAAAAAAATGACTTTTAACATAATTAGTTTTTTTTTTTTAAAAAGTTAGATTGTTTGTGATAATTTTTTGTAGTAACTTTTTTATTTTTTATTAAAATATTTAAAATGCTCTTATTTTTAATTTTTAAGTTGTAGTGTTTGTGATATTAGAATAATTTTTTGTTTTATTTTTGTGAGTAGGGCTAACTTTTTTAAGTAAGAGTATTATAGTAATTTTGTTTTAAGAATATTTAGGATATGAATTGCTTTTTTTTGGTTAAATTAAGAGATAAAAAAAATTCATTAACTTTTTTTAAAACCAAACAAGTCAACTTAAAAGCCAACTTTTAAAAAAGAAAATTAATTTAAAAACTATCCCAAACAAATCTACACACTTAGCAAAAAGCAATAATGACTCGCAATAATATTAGCCATATCTAATAGTGTGGGTCAATGTTGATTTTATATTATTTTCTTGGATTGAAAGCAAATGCAAATGGCAATATATATGTAAACACACTACAATATTCAAACACATCTATATTATTATACAAAAGTAACATATCATTTTAATGTGAACACTAAATTAAAGTTGATTTACATTTTTATTATTCTACATTTGCCATTTATAAAAACTACAAATCTATAGTTGTTCAATATTGCTATAACTATTCATCTAATAACTATAAAGACATTCAAGTAAAAAAAAAACTTTGTTTTTTAAATCTTACTTTTAAATATTGCATTTTAGTTTATGTTTTAATAATAAATTAAATATTACACACGTAAAAGGTGTGTTACGAACGTTAGTGTGT
>JAOTRH010000026.1:11694433-11725323 GCA_034768845.1 Heliamphora exappendiculata | reverse complement strand
AATACAATAATACACAATAATACTATTTATTCATAACTTATTTACTATTACTATCAACTACATATAATTATTAATATTAAATATATAAAAATGTAAAATTATCTAATTTGAATAAAAAATAAAAAAATTAACTTTTTAACTAAACAATTAATTTTAAAAAAAAACTAATTTAAAAGTTTTAAACAATCTCCTGTAAAACTAAATTTATTGTTTAGTTAAAAATATAAAAATAACTTTTAAACAAGTTGGCAATCAGGAGCAATTATTCGAAACGGGGTGCTAGTGTTTTTATTTTTCTTTTTTTGAGAAAAGAACAATATTATTAATCATGAGAAAAGCCTTGGCTTTATTACACAAGATAGAAATGGTCCATTCCAGGCATGTGTCCGTCCATAACAGGCTACCTTCAATGCCTAGCTCAACTTTTGCAAACTCATGTGTAATCATGTTTCATGCTTTATTCACATAGACGCATTTCCTCTTAGAGAAATCAGCTAAGATCATTTTGCACTCCCATATAATATTTCCTGTCGCCGGAAGAATTTTTCCAGACTTGTTAATAGCATTGATAATGTTAAGAGCATCACTCTTCACAACGCATCAATTTATGGAGAGATCCTATGCACTTCTTATGCCATTAAGAATATTTAGAACTTAAGAGGTCTTTGGAAAGCATTATCCAGGTAGTCTTTTTAAGTAATCAGCAAAGGTGTAAAAACGACCCGGTCCGATCTTGACTCGGGCGGGCTAAACTTGGCCCGGGCCTGACGAGCTCCCGCCAAAATTTCATGTTGGATTTTTTTCCAAGGGATAGGCCTAGGCACCAAAGGTATAGGACTCAAGCTTAGGGCTTGGCCTCAAGACGGGCTATTGAGCGGGCCTTTGGATTATTTTTGGGTTTTTTTAAAAAAAAAAAATTATTATTGTAACTTGTATAATATAAGTTTAAATTTTTCTTAGTTATTACTTGTTGTTGTTATATTAGTTTATTATTAATTTGTTAGTCAAATTTCATAATAAATTAATAAGTTAATTTATTATTTATAACAATATAAGTATATTAGTTTTATATTTTTATAAGTTTATAAATTATAACCTATTAATATTATTATTAAGTTTATAAGTTATTAACTTATTATTTTATTAGAAGTTTATAAGTTAGTTTATTATTATTATAAGTTTATTAGTTTTTATAATTTATAGTTTATAGTTTATAATTTATAATTTATTATTATTTTTATTAGTTATTACCTATTAGTTATATTTATTAGTTATATTTATAAGTTTAAATTTTATTTGTTTTTTAGTTTTTAACTTTATAGATATCTCAAACAAACTCTTAATATTAGGCCAACTTGGATATCTATATAAATCAAATTGTTTCTTTTATTAAAAATACCAAATAAACAACGTTATCATAAACTGGCTGTTAGTGTCCAAACAAAGTCGTCAACATCTGATTAAGCTAAATTTTTGTACATAAATTGTGAGATCCGTTTCAATTTATTTATTTTGTTTATTATCTTTTGATTTAACTGGATGAAAAATAAATAAATAAATAATAAATAATAAATTATAATAATTAATAATTATTGATGGTAATTTTTACGTGTTAAAAATATAGTTAGTTAAAATAAATTAAATGTAGTAAATATTTAAAATAAGATAAGTGTTGTTATATGTAAAAAGAAAAATAAAAAAAGAAAACAAGAATGTGTTGTGAAGGAGTGCATGCGATCAAGCTAAAAAAAGAAAAGAATAACAGTTGGGGTTCAAGGCCGAGCCAAGAGTCGAGTTGCCGGGCGGGCCGTCAGGTCGGGCTATGGGCCTCGAGTTAGCCCGCTCCACGAGCTTATGGGAGTAGGCTCAAACTCAAAAAATATGTTTTCGAACTCAGGCTTGGGCCGGATTGAGCCCGTACAGTGTCGAGCCTGTGGCATGTGTTGGAATGTTCACAGGTCACGGGTTATTTTTACATTATTACTTGTACTTGTAACCTTGTGGTTGCAGATAACATGAATGGCTAAAGTTAATCTACCAAAGTTGTCATTGGCTTGCTTTCATTTGTTTTTGTAAAAATGACAAAAAAAACATGGAGTTTTTGTAAAGTATATGCTAGTTTAGATTAACAAGATAACGTATTTCTAGTATGTACAGTCGCTTTGGTTTTTATGAATGAATAATTATAGTTTGCCTAGTATAGATACCTTTTCGATAGCTTTAAGTGATATCTTTTTTTCGATTTTTTAATTTTTCATGTCCCTGAAGAGAGTGTGACATTTAGGCATAAAAAGGTATAAATAGGGTACCCAAAATATATTTAAAAAATCGTATTCTGCACATTTCCAGTGTCGTAATCCGTCCAAACGCTCTTTAGTTGAAATTTTCTGACTCTACGTTTATTCGAACGCTTCAGGCTCTGCACGAACAAAATCTTCTATGACTATTTGCGCCCAGATGCTCATCCAAACACTCACCTCCAATGGATAAGTCTAGGCTAAATCAACAAAAGATGAACAATTCTATATCACTAAAATATATTTTCAAGAGAAAAGCTTCCATGTATACTTTTTTGTAGAGTGTACAGTAGGCACTTATGAGATTTTGTTATTGAAATTATGAACGCTTATGGTTAAAATTATAAAATACTTGAAACATCAATTCAAAAATTATGAATTGTAAATTATGTAATTTTTTATTAAGAATTCTTATGATTAGATTTATGAATTCTTGTGATAATTGATTTATGAATTTACATAATTTTAATTATAACAAACGTAAGATTTAAGCACTGATTGATAACCTGACTTTTAATTTTTTGGGTAAAAATGCTAAAAAACTAAAGTTGGTCATTTGGAAAAAAAAATAAAAAAGCTAAAAATTTAAAAAAAACTAAACAAATCAAAACATAAACTCTTATAATATTTTATTCAAACTGCAACCACTTTTAAAATATAATAATAATACATCTCATTTATAATTTATTTATCATGCGTTGATGATAAATTACTGTAGCATAACTATATTCAATATGTTGATGACTCTATCTTTCAATTTTTGTTTGCTATTTTAAGAACTCTATAATATTTTGTTGAAGGAGGTGTATTGTTTAAAATTTATGGTATATTTTTATATTTGTATTGAATGTATTAATATTTTTTGTTTGCATTGAATGGATGAATATTTTTATATTTGGCAATGTAGTGAATGAAATGTCTTTTTTTATTTCTCGATGTATTTAGAATCAGTTTATTTCTTAATATTTAAACTCTTATTACGTTCTTAATAATTATTATTTGATAAAATATTACATATTAATGATGGGATGTTTGCCAACATTATAAACAGATTATTTTTCAAAACAAAAAAAAATTATGATAATTTCTGTTGTCGCTAAATATCCTTTGCAAAAGTTTTACGATGTTTTTGCGACGGTATTTTATGGTAGCAAAAAAATGCGCCGCTATAAAAATTATTAGTTGCTAGACATTGGTTGCGACTGGGCAATTATAGTCGCAAAAAAGCTTTTTGACGGTCAATATCGTAGCTAAAAGTTATTTTCAACACTGCGTTTGGGTTGATAATATTTTTTTAGCGACGATTCATACAGTTGCTATAGGCCATATTATTTGCAATTGCCATCATGCGGTCGCATTAACAGGTTCGGTGGTGTTTTTTGAGACGAGCATGCAACCATTGCAAATAATCACACATTCAGTCGCAATTTTATTGTTTCTACATTTTTCTGCTAATAGTTTTTGTAATCCTGCCTCGTTAAATGCCGTCGCCATACCATCGCTAATTCCTTTTGCGACGGGAGATAGACCTTTTGCGACGAAAATAACTGGTAGCAAAAGAACACTTTTCTTACCGCTAGAGACTAAACATAATTATTAATATTAAATATACAAAATAATTAAAGTGTCTATTTTAAACAAAATATAAAAAAATTAACATTTTACCGAAACAATTAACTTTAAAAAAATTAAGTTATTAAAGAATCTATTTTAAATTTAATTTATTTATTTAACTAAAAATGTAAAAAAAAAAATTAAAAAAATTAATTTTTAAATTAATTATGTAAAAAATATATAAAATGAACACTAAAGCTTTTTGCCATTTTTAAACGGACCTCCAAATGAGTGATGTTCTTTCACCCAATCGTCGAATCAAGTTTGTTGACGACAGTGACAGCCTTAATATTTCTCTTTTATTTATTTTCCCCTTAGCCTAACTTTTGATTTGACATTCATAAGATAACATTAAAAAACGAACATACAGGACAAAAAAGCTACAACAGAAAGGAAATTAAATAGCAGTAATTAGGTACGATGGGTCATGCAATGATATTTTAATGCGCCGTGAGTATACTAAGAATAAAAAAGTTTATTTATTAATATATTTTAAAGTTTTTTTTTATTGAGAGTATAGGAACAGAAAAAAAAAAGAGAAAAAAGAAAAATAGGAGAACTCAAATCGTGTACCACCTAGGTGATGAGCCTTGTGAAAAAGGTATGAAATTACTGAGCTGCTAAGCCTCCTCTACAGTCTCATTTAATAACTTAATTTTTAATCAATTTTTTTATTTTAAATCCTTTTAAGATATTTCTAAAATTTAAAAGTAATAAGACAATAAATTTTAATTTAAAGTAATATTTAATCAAAAGACAACGAAAATTTAAAAATTATTTCAAATCCCACAACTTTTATTTTGAGAGATTTAGTTCTATTAAATTTACAATAATTATACTATGTTTAATTTGTTTATATTTAAAAATTAATTTTTTTTATTTTGAACAAACAGAGAAATTTAAGTGATATTTAATAATATTGAGACAAATGTGCAATTTTAATAATTATTCTCTTTTTTTTCCATTCATTTTGGAATTGATAAACTCACGTGTGAGATGAAATGCTATAGTATAATGCATAAAGATTAAAATTAATTACCAGCTTATTAATATGGCCCACCAATTTGATGGTGATTCAAGTGCTCGTACTTTTCTTTGAAGACTCTTAATGTATAAGTATTAATATTTATGTGTACATTTAAAAAGAAAATAAGTATGTATATTTAAAATAATCCTAATTTAACTAATTAAATACCAAATTATATGAAATTATTTTCATATAATTTAAACTAACCATAACAATACCCCAAACAAACGGCCTAATGTTTTTTAGGGCCCGTTTGACAACTTTAGCATTTTAATTTTTAGTTAAAAATATAAAAAAATTAATATAATTTGTTTGACAAAAAAATTAAAAAATTAAAAAAGTCAAATTAAAACACTAACTCATAAAATATTCTATTCAAATTTTAATTATTTTTAAAATATAATAATATTTTTAATTCATAATTTTTTTACTACTAGTACCAAGTACATATAATTATTAATATTAAATATATAAAATAATAAAATTATTTAATTTGAATAAAAAATAAAAAAATTAATTTTTATTCAAATAATCAATTTAAAAAAATTAACTTAAAAATTATATTATCAACTAATTTATTTTGAACTAAATTTAATTTTTTAATTAAAAATACAAAAAAATAATGAAAATTAGCTTTTAAGCTTCAATGTAAAATGTTGAAATGTAATTCATACAAAATTTATTTTAAAAATGTGAAAAATCCAATGGTAGAGCCCTCTAACAGATAAGACACTCCTGCCAGCATTGGGCCCACTTGAGATGAGATGAGAGAAAATAAGGATATGCTATTTATTTAATAAAATAGAAAAAGGAATACGATAAGGTTAGCCGCTGTGGATATGAGTGCAAGAACACATTGATATTTCCCTGATATTAGCAAATATTGGTGCAATGCATATAAATATTTTTAAAAATATATATAATTTAAGAGTTTTTTAAATTATATTTTTTATATTTAATTATAATGACATAAATTTTTTATTTTTTTTCACATTTTTAGTTAAAAAATTAAATTTAGTTCAAAGTAGATTGTTAGGTAACTTAGCATTTAAGTTAGTTTTTTTGAAATTGATTGTTTGTGTAAAAATTTTTTTTTTTTTAATTTTTAACCAAATTTGATAAATTTATTTTTCTATATATTTGATATTAACAATTATATATAGTTGATAATGGTAGTAATTATGAATAAAAGGTGCTATTGTATTTTAAAAATAGTTAAAATTTAAATAAAATATTTTAAAAGTTACAATTTTGATTTGACCTTTGAATTTTTTAACTTTTTTGTCAAATGTATTATACTGATTTTTTATATTTTTAACCAAAAAATTAAACAAAAAAATAGAGTTACGAAAGAGGCCCAAAATAGATTAGTGTTTATCTCCTATCAATATAAGGAAAATAGCCATTGTGCCCATGTGTTACTCATGGATCATGAATAGTGTGATATTACAAATTTATAATTTATCTTTTCAATTTTTTAATTATTTTTTTTAAAAATTTAAATAATAAAAATATCAATTTACTTTTGAAAAATTTTAAAGAATAAAAAGTCACAAAACTTTTATCAACTTGAGCAATTTTTTTATTATAATCGTATAAATAAATTATTACTGTTTCGTTAAAAATATTTTTTTAATATATAATTAAATAAAAATACGAAAAATTGGTGAACAGTCTAATTTATAGGTCATTTACTATTTTTATCAAGTATAAAATTTTTTAACGAGTAAAATTCATCTTAATAAAAATTTTAACACGTAAAGTTATTTTGAAACGAAAATACCATATAACAAATAAATTTATTTATACCTTGTGAAAACATGTATAAAGAATATAGATAAATTTTTCTGTATTTTTTTTAAAAAATATATAAAGAATATAAATAAATTTATTTATTAAATATAAATAAGTAGATAGATAAATTTATTTATTTGTATTATTTATATTAATATGTAAACATATAAATTTATCTATTTGTATATTAAATAAATAAATATCAAACAAATAAATTTATTTATTTATAAAATATTTTTTAAAAAAATTACGCAATTAAATTTCGTCCATTAAATTTTTTTATTAATAAACTTTACGTATTAATTTTTTTATAAAAATTTTTAGCTAAAAGTTTTATAAAAATATTATTTAAATAATTCCAAAATAAATAGGCTCTCATCCCTCCTCACGTCTTGCTAATAGAAAGGTCCGACAAAGAAGCCCACGTGTTGCGCGGAATTCAATGTCGTCGACGCGCGCGCGAGAGAGAGAGGCGTGTCGTTTTCTCTAAAAACTGGCGGAGAAAGTTGGGGAGAGAGGGAAGGCGGGCGGGGGGCGAGTTTTGTAGGTTATGCATGTTTCGGACACAACTCTCTTTCTGAAACCTCTTCTTCTCCGCAGTGGAAACAGGAGCGGGTCAGAACCTGCAAAAACATGCGTAACGTTTATCTGCAAAACAAGTGCGGGTCTTATCGCCAATTTGGCGTTTTTGGTTTTGAATTTGGGTTTGCGTTTGGGTTGGTTGTTTCAATTCAACCGGATCTGAATCATCAGATTTTGTAAATTTGCATCATAGTTCGGTGAAGTTTTCATCTGGGTCTTGGGTTATTTGTTTTTTTCCCCTCTTTTTTTGTGTGTGGCTGAGATTGATTGAGCAATTGAGTTACCGTACCTTTGAATTTAGGGGTCAGGACGTGAGACTATCATAATCTCCAGTTGGGTTTTGCCCTTTTCGGGTATATGATTGTGTCGGAGCGTTGTTTCTGTCATCCATCGTGTCTAGAAGGGTTTGTGGGGTTTATTTTGTGTCATACGGTTATGTGGGCTTTAATTACGATCATTTTCAGGTTTTATTCCCTTGTGAATTCCGTGGTGGGTCCAATTCTTGGTTCGATACATATATGGAAATCTAGTGAGAACCCAATTTGGGGAATTAGGTTTGGATCGTTTTCTTGAACGATTTTGATTAGATTTGTGTTTTGAGTTCGTGGGTTGGAATCAGATACAGAGAGAGAAAAGAGGAAAGGGCGGAATCATTAGATTTGAATTGAATGGCCACTCAAGAGGAAATTGAAGATGACACTGAAAACAGAGGTAGCATGTGGGTTTTGGAGCAGAAGCTTGACCAGCCCATGGATGAAGAGGCCGGAAGACTCAGAACCATGTACAGAGAAAAGGCAAGATGCTCCTCTCTTCCTTACTTTTCGTTTTGATTAGAGTTCAAAATTAATTATTGGTGTTGATGCGAGTAGTAGTTTGGTAGAGTGATTTGAAGGCTAATCGTTTTTATATCTAGCTTGAATATCAAACTCAGAAGATTCTGATTTCTACAATTGTGTTTACACCGCTGGTCAAGTTTGGTTGATATTTGATCTAAAAATGATCAAGATGAAACTTTTGGGAGAAGTGAGTCAATGTTGTTGGATTTTTGATGCATCATCGGCAATTTGAAATAACCGTTGTGCTATATGGAACTGATGGCATGGCTCCAGGTGTAAATAAATGGAGTTTTTCATTTGAGATTTTCCTCCAATTTAGTCAATTTTACAGTCCTTTGATCTAAGAATTTTTAGGATGAAAACATGGAGAGAAGTGTGTAAATGCTGTTGATTTTATGTGGCAATGGCATCGCTGATGATTTGAAACATTGGTGTGCCATATGGGAAGGTAGTGCATGAAATGAGATGTAAATAACTGGCCTATTTCCATTGACATACTTCTCTAATTTGGGAATGTTTAGATTCAATTATCAACAAATTATGGATCTCTTGTTCTGAAAACTTGATGTAGTGTGAATGTCCTAGAAACAGTTTCTAGATATACTATTTGAGTACTGGCTTAGCCTATAAGAGTAATTTGCAGACAAAAGGATACACTAGCTGTTGAAGCCTTATCGTGTTTTTTTTTCTTCCCAATTTTCTTTTGAAACCTGCAGAAGTTCTCGACATTATTGCTTCTGCGACTTGCATTTCAGAGTCTTGGAGTGGTCTATGGAGACTTAGGAACATCTCCCTTATATGTGTTCTACAATACTTTTCCTCATGGAATTGAAGATACAGAGGATGTCATTGGAGCTCTTTCGTTGATCATATACTCCCTTACTCTTATACCACTGCTGAAGTATGTTTTTATAGTATGCAAGGCAAATGACAATGGTCAAGGTAAGCTGAGCCCTTTATGTTTTTTTGCCTTATTGAAGTCTTTGTGGAACCATAGAACAGGTTAACATGTATATACTATATACTATATGTACACGATGTTATATATTCATTATTTATTACCAAATGTAACTGGTTATCTGACCTTTCCTCTTAGAAAATACTCGGGCTGGCTGACCCACTAATCTGAGGATGATGACTTTAGTATTTTCAGCCCTATTTTTTACCTGGAGGAGTTAGATAAGCCTAGAAATTCTTTGTTTTTTATTTTATTTTTATTCCTCATTGCACCAGTCTTGGACATGGCACAGGCCATCCATGTATCAATTACATCAGCTGATTAGTAGTTGAAATTTATTTTAATAGATTCACTTGAACAAGAAGATTAGTTTTTAAATGGGTATGCTGCTTTGATCATGTAGACCTTTCTTTTAAGATTATTTTTTCAACTGTTGAACTTTGATATTAAATCCATTAATTGGTGGGTTGTTTTATTCCTTCAGCTCTGAATTCTTTAGATGGTAGCATGGAATATGTTCCTTAGTTGAGGATAATGGCTTAAAGCAATGTGGGATACCCATTTACTCTATGGTTAAGGTAATTCGTGTTCACAATGTTAACTGCGATGCGGTGAGTGAAGGCAAAGAAAGAAACATACCCCGATCTTTATGGATCAGCCCAAAGTATGGCCGAAAATATCATCTGTAGTGTGCTAAATTATGCCAATCGCAGGATTTTCTGGGAAACATAATAACAATGAGCATTCAGAATTAAAAGTCTTCCTTAAAATGCTGCAATTTTAATTTCTCAATCAAAAACCGTGAAAAAATACAAGCAGTTGCTTAAGCCTTCAATCAAATCTGATACTTGCTGCGTATTCACAGCATAAATGAAAAAGAAATGAAAAGATTCAACCCCTCTTGGCAAAAACTTTGAAAAACATCAACGCTGTTCAATTACTTCTTGAACTGTCACCATATGATTCAGCATCTATGAATTGTAATTTTGAAGTTACCTAACTTCAAAGCAATTCCTCCCGCATCAAATGGTCCTAATTTGAAAGATCATTGTAGTATAAAATAAGGTTGTGAACTTTTAATACCAAGTTCATTTGCACAATATATTCACGACATGTTACTTGAGGCGGTTTGTCACCATAAAAAAATCGGGCGGGGAAGGGGGGGGGGGGTCAGTCAATGCACCCCCCAACTCCCCAGAAAAGAAAAAGAAATAGATGTTTATATATATATACATATAGGCGTTTACTTTTTCTGTTTTTTGGTTTTGCTTTCTATGTCGTGTTTATCAAAAAATGTTCCCCAAAAAAGAAAAAGCAATAGATGTTTATATATATATATATAGGCGTTTACTTTTTTTGTCTTTTGGTTTTGCTTTCTATGTCGTGTTTATCAAAAAATGTTCCCCAGAAAAGAAAAAGCAATAGATGTTTATCGAAAAATGTAATGAGTTTCCTAATGTTTTTACAGTAGACTTGTGGGCTACACCATGTCTTCGGCTCTTTTTGGTCATTTGTCTCTATTTCTGCTTCTTATGATGCAATTACCACTCATATTAGCATCTCTTCTAGGCATCGTGTACTTATTTTTTTTCGACATGTGCTATTACCTTAACTGATTAAAGTAATATTGCATGGTTTACCCTTTTGCCGCCTCCATGGGTTACGAATTCCATAGCTAGTTCTCACGTCTAATATCATCTTTTCCTTTTTTTTTTCCTGATCTGACTCTTGTTAAGCATCAGATTATTTTAGCTGATCATTCCACTCGCCCAGTCCATGAAAAGTTGTTCATCCCAATTAGGCCCTTGTTTTATCTTCTTAGTCTCTACGTTTCTGATTTTTCCTTTGATTTTCTTTCTATTAGTCAGTTGACAAGCCTATTTCGCCTTCAATTATAGTCGCAATCTCGAAAAAGCCGTTAATTGAACATCAGGAATGGTTTATGAGAGCTAGATTGCATCATGATCAAGGAACAAAATCTCGTTTCATTTATATCGAAGCAAAACACGTTTTGTTCCCTAGGGATTGAAATGAAACAATAGTGGAAATTCAAAATTTCAATGTTGCCACTGCAACACTACAAAACAGTCTGAAACAAACTAAAACATAATGAAACAATGAGTTGTTTGGATAATTGTTTGGAAACGTCCAAAAAATTGTATTTCCACTTGCCTCTTTTTAATTTGAGAGAAATACTTGAGAGCAACAAAAAAATCACAAATTTTCAAATTTTATGAAATTATAAATAAGAAAAGGAGAGATAGCAAGAAGAAGATAAAAAATTAAGAATAAGTCGCTTTTTGTTTGTTACTACAAAGTACTTTTTATAATAATTGTCGTTGATATTGTTTTGTTTCCTTTTAGTCCCTTCGACTAGTAGAAATTTTCTTCATTTTATGTTTATTTTTTAATCCTTGCATGGTTATTGGTAACAATGAAATATTTGACATTATTTTCACTTTCTAAGTATTTGATACTACTATTAATCAATCAGTAATGCTACAATAATCACCTTATCTTATTTAATTTTGTTTACCACATCATGTGTCATTATTGCATTGATTTAGTAGGCCACACCAACCATAATATGATAAAATAACATGGTCATCAAATCATTATTGTAATCCAATTTTGGTGTGCATTTCTATATAGCCTAAAATTAATATATAGCCTTTGAACACATTCAGTTGTAACTTCTGTAATTTTCATCATGGTGGTTTGAAAATGCCTCAAATAGGATTTTGGATTTTTACTTCTCATTTTGTGATTTAAACTCCGAAATGTGTCGAAACGCTATAAAACATCCCAAAACGATGAGTTGTTTTGGTACTTATTAGGAATATTTAACATAATCAATTTTGATTTTTCCCTTTTTGGAGAGAGAGAGAGAGAGAGAGAGAGAGAGAGAGTGTGTGTGTGTGTGTGTGTGTGTCGCTAAGCGAGGTGATGATGCGGAACTCCAACTTGTTTTAGCTTTATACCTTACTCGGATAATCATGTGATGAATCTTAACACGCGCTGCTCGACATGCACAGAATTTACTGATCACAGATTATTTTTAATGTTTTTTGAAGCACACATGGAGTTCGCTCAAAGTCGTCGTGAGCTCTACGCTTGAAGCTTCAACACAGTCATTCCTTAGTAGCTTCTTGCTACAATTTCCCTTTGGCTCGCCCCTCTCTATGAAGGGGCTTACTCACTTCACTCGTTCTCGTTCAATAGCGGTTTCTTTATTTTTAACATAGCAACGGGAAAACTCTAAAATTCCATTCAGGCCCTTAATTCCAATTGAATCGCAAGCAAAGCTCGATACTGCTAGTGAAGCTCTACGATAGAGCATTTCCATTATTTCAATTATAGAGCTAATCAACTTCTCTCTCTCTTTTCGACCGTAGAATCGTCGGAGCGAACAGAGCAGCGGAGCGAAGTGGGCTGTGTAATCATTGGAATTTTGATTCTTTTTCTTTAATATATAAGGGTAGGTAAGTAAGGAACTAAAAACTAGTTCTTTGGAGGCCATCTCATTTTCAATGCAAACTAGCTTTTACTTGTGTTTAGTGAGAAGGCTACCTAAGATAGAGGTGAATATAGCCCTGGTTGTGATTTCTTCTTTCGGTAGGCCTGCCTTTAAGTGAGAAGTGAAGTAATAGGACACATGAAAAGTAGTATAAGGACGAGGCGCTTACCCTACCATCTCTTTTTGTCTGCTTCTAGAGGAGCTTAAATGGTCACTATCTGGGTGAAGGGATGGACTGGGGTTAGTAGGGATTGCTATTGCTTTCGTAGCACTTGTTTCTATCTATGTATAGTGCTCCCCATATCTGACATCAATAATGCCGACGTGGATTTATGTCACTCCCTCTTGTGCGGTCCTCCCAAAATCTCGCTATAGGATAAAGAGAGAGAATCTATTCTGTTTTCTATAGAGAATAGCGGCGGAGCGCTGCGATAGATAGGGGCATGACTTGCTTGCATGGCTATTTTTTGTTCCTACCCGCTTGTTTTATTTGAACAAGAAAGAGCGTTGCCTATGGAAGTGACCTTGCTATTCTATCACCCCTCGTTTTCTTCCTTTACTACATAAACGAAATCTTTTTATAAAAATTGTCACCTATATTTTTTTGTTTGGCACTTTGAGCCTAGGTTCCATTTGGGATACTTGTTTAGAAATAAGTCTCAATTCATAACTAATGTTCCACTAAGTTTTTTTCCTTATTATTATACCAAACTAACCTTATTGTGCCATTCACAAATCCGCGAATTCATGATTTGAAACAAAAGAAAACATTGCCATATAAAATCCGTGAGACAATCAACAAAATCTTCAGAAACCTCAATTCCGATATTTTTGGCATTGCGATCACGATTTGTCCGTGATCTAGAATTGAAAATTATTTGTCAAATGTCAAATGAGACATTTTCCTACGTAACTACTAATCAATCATTTGTGCAGCAAATGAGACACTTCCTTTGTATAATTGGAAATGTCTCATTTGTGCAGAAAATGAAACATTTGGTATCTTTAACTAAAATTTATCATTTCTACAAAAAAACGAGACATTTCCTCTTGTGTAATTGCAAATGTCATTTGTGCAAAAATGAAACATTTTTTGTATAACTAAAGATTATTATTTTTACAAACGAGACATTTTCTATGTAATTGGAAATATCTTATTTGTGCAGAAATGAGATATTTTCTATGCAACTAAAAATGTATTATTTTTTCAAAAAAGTAATCATTTAAAAAAAACAAATGTTTTATTGCATGCATGTCTCATTTCACAAAACATATTATTTTATACAAAATTCCTTATTAATGTAAAATATTTCATGTCTCTGAGAAGAAATTGTCTTATTTCATGTAAATGTCTCATTTGCTACAATCAACGCATGTTAGACTAATACATCATTTCTAAAATTTTTCTATTCTATTTTATTTCTTTTTATAAACAAAATGATGAATTACACAAATACATAAAGAACTACTAAAAACACAACTTGAATTGACATTAATGAACTCCGAAAATTATAAAACACGATGAAAAAAGGTCGTCCAATGAAAACTCATGGGAGAAATGACATCAAAGTAGAGTTTCACCGGAAAAATTAGATCGCGTATCATTTGAAAATGAAATCCTGGAACAATTTCAAATTGAAAATGTCACAATAGGTCCAAAATCGATGAAAGCTAATATCAAAGCTATTGAAAATGAAAAGCTAATATCAAAGTTGCCAAAAAATGAAGATCACTGAACAAATTTGTTTCCATTTGATGTTGAAACCGTTTCCTATTTTAGTGTTGGAAGTTTTAAATTCAAAAGGAAAGATAATATATATCTATATATCTATTAGTGATTTATATAAGGGTATATTTGTCTAAAGAAATCATATATTTAAAAAAGGGACCTTATGGAACAGTCAAAAAGTGGTTAGGATTTATCCCTCAACAAGTCCACCAAATAGGATCCCATTATAATTTCCCCTTTTCTATTTCCTTTTAATCCCTGTTGCTACTAGAATTTTTCATTTTCTTAAATTGATTTCATTTGAGGTGTAGACTAGGTAATAGGATAGTGATGTCTTTAAAGCAGGGTGCAGTATTAGGAGTGAGAACATTGGAATGTAAAGCAGTGTAGACAGATTATTTGTTCCATCTTGGTATTAGCTGAGGGTTGTGCCTTCTTTATATAATTTACTTATGCAAGAAATAGAATCTCATATTGGGTGCTGCTGTATTCAACTAGATTTTCTTTCTTTTTTGAACTAGTGTAACTGGTAAGATTATTGATTTTTCACTAGAGTGTTTGCTCTTGAAAGCACTGAATTAATCAGCATCTACATGCAACTGAGCTAAATATTGTGTTGTGTGTATTTTCATGTCCTTACTACAGTCGCACTTTTTTTTTATAGGACATAAAATGTTCTTCATTAGCATTGCTATTTTGTACTTTTCTGAATATTCCACTCTCTTAGGCTGCACATTTACAATGGTTATATACCCAACACTGAGCACACCCTCCTTGATATTGATGATGTACCTGTTGGCTTATCTTTTGACTGTGCAGGTGGAACTTTTGCTCTTTATTCACTACTCTGTCGGCATGCAAAAATCAAGACAATTCCTAATCAACACCGCACTGATGAGGAGCTGACAACATATAGTCGTAACACTTTCCATGAGCATTCCTGTGCTGCAAAAACCAAGAGATGGTTGGAGAAATACATTTACAGAAAGAACACTGTTCTTATACTAGTCCTTGTTGGCACTTGCATGGTGATCGGGGATGGAATTCTCACTCCAGCTATATCAGGTATGAGTCTTATGACGTCCTTATGTTCTTAACAATTTTTTCTTGGTTAAGATACCACCTCTTTTTGATCCATTGGAAGCGTTTTTTTGGTTATCCTTCTACTTCTTTATCCACTTACACAATTTCTTTGGGCGCATATCCTTGCATCATAAGAGTTACTTCTCTTTGGAGATCTGATGCCCAGACTATCCACGCCTAATAATCATAACCAAGTCCATGTAACATAATAGAACTACTAACCCTGTCTGAATTTAAAAACCCCACATCTAACGAAGGAAATTTTACTGTTTTTTACTCTCTCTCTCTCTCTCTCTCTCAAATTTAAACGAACTTGGTTGGATCCTGGAAGATTGCTTTCAAAAGAATAGCTACCTTGAATATTGATGTGGTTCATTCATCATTGGTGTACCCAACAGTCAGGGAAACATAGTTCATGGTTTCTGACAAAAGGTTGCAATTTTTGCTGCATTGACACAAGAATTACTTTGGAGTTCATCACTGTCTGTTGTCTGAGTCAATATCTTGTCAGATTAGAATTGGTATTTTAGAGCTCACTTTAGTATGGTAGGGACTCGAGGCATTATAGCATTTGGAAAGTACTTATATTTCTCCTTGACAAAAAGGAATGAAGTAAACAAGAATAGACAACAATATGGCAAAGCCTTGAAATATAGAAAATAGGTAGAGCCAGGGTGCAGTCGTAAATTTCTTTTTAATAAATTTTAGTATGAAATTGAGGATGTTTGGCAAAAATTTTTAACTCAGCTTTTATCTTTTTGCTATTAATTTTAGTAATAAGGTATAATCTTTTTCAAATACTCATAACTTCTGTTATAAGTTATAACTATTTTTTCTTTTACTTTAACAACAAGTTAACATATTTACCAAGCATTCACAACTTCGGCTACAAGCTATAATTTATAAGTTATTAGTTTTAGCAATCCTAAACACCCTTATTATATATTTCTACCAAATTCAAAATTATTTTCAGCAATCTATAACAATAAAAGAAAATCAAAGAGTACATTCACCAAGTAGTTAATGTCAAATATGAAATATCTAATACGTGCCAACACATTACCCAATGTATGATGATCTGTGTTTGTTTTAAGTTCTTATGGGGTCTTAATTGGTTCTTAAACCTTTCAAATTATTATTATTTTATATAAAAAGATGCATCAAAGTTATTTATTTTAGTACCCTTGTTAATTGTAAAAAAATGTATAAATAAGCCATTGGCATACTTAATGTATCAATCATGTACCTAAAACATACAATAATCTTATCATAAAATCAAAATAAAATTCAAAAGTACTCAATACGTTTTTAACATAACTAGTGCATCTGTTGGCGTATACCCTTATCGAATATACATCCAATATGCATAGGGCTACACTTTTCAAGTGCTTGTGCTCCATAGTTTTCCACAAATCCATCGCCATTGAATGGCCACACTACTACATTGAAAATTCATAACACCATGTCGACCCAACCAACGATTGCATCATTGTATCACCACGCCCCTTTTTCACAACAGCACCCCATTGACATGATGGCTAGTAAATAGCCTTTTGATTCTGTAACAGTTCATTAAATAATCTTTTTTCTCTTTTTCCTTCTTTGTTGGGGAATACAAAAAGAAAAGAGAAAGTGCATATAAGTATCTTCTGTCAGTCCTATTTCATTTTCTTTCTTCCTCTCCTCTCCTCTCCTCTCCTCTCCTCTTCCTTTTATTTTTTGAGAGCATGGGATGGCCAATTTGTTCTTTGTGTTGAGTGTGTCTTGTATTCTGTGGGGCTCGTATAATTATGATCTTATTTACATGTATTTGGGTTGGGGCTAGAGTCAAGAATCCGCAAGAAGTTCAATACGTGTAGAGTTTTGTAATTATACGTGGATTAGGGTTTCTAAGATTGACCTATAAATTGGGACCTTAGGAGTTTTAGTAAGCGTGTGAAGAGTGAATTGTGATGCCTCGAATTTCGGATAACATCTAGAGCGTCAAAAATACTAAAGGTGCGAAACGAAACAGTAACGAACCATATATTCAAAGCAAAAGTTCTACAAAGTTTAAACATTACGTCCCAAAAGAGAAAAGAGTGAGACAAAAACAAATAGGATTCCGACTACAAAGAGTACAAAACAAGTATATGGGGCTAGAAAACAAAGATTTAGCTCACGAGAGCCAGGGTTCCACAACTTTGTCTACAAATTCAGCAGCAGCCTCGATCGATTCATCAAAACCTGGTATAAAATGCCATGAGTTGCGACGCCTGTTAAAAACAAAAAATATATACAAGTATTTTACAGGCAACATGCAAAAGAAAATAATTAAGCATCAATATAGGATATGCATGATGAGATTCATGACGTTGATTCTTTATCCATTCATTAAGGTTGATTTAACTAGATCATTCTAGATACAACTGATCGAGAGAACCATCCTAACTTCGATCAACAAGCATAAACCAAGCCTACCGACTGAATACAACGTTCCTTTAGTCATAGTAATGATCTCATCGTCGAATTAAATATCCAACGGTTTCATCCAAAGGACAAGGGCGTGGATATCACCACTACAGGCTTTCGAATCTCACGTCAAGGTCTAGTGTGTGATCTACACAATTATCCTAAAGTCGATCAACAAGCACAAACCAAGTCTACCAATCGAATACAGCGTTCCTTCAGCCACAATGATGATCTCATAGTCGAATGAGATATCCAATGGTTTCATTCAAGGGGTAAGGGCGTGGATATCACCATTACATGCTTTCGAATCTCAGGTCAAGGTCTAGTGTGTGATCTATATGATTCACCACCATCACACGGTACCATGATGTTTCCATACCCTATATTCCTGTTCACTCATGTTCTCGTGCACCACGTTCCCGTTTATACACTTAACGTGGTACGCGGCTCAAGACGTGACATAACTCAAGACATAGCATGACTTAAGATATAGCATGGCTCAAGACATATATAGACCAAACTCATTATACCAAACAACATTAATCTTTAAAATTACCAAAATATAATGTGATCCCCGTGACCCAACCCCATGAATGTAAACATACAATTTCATGGTAGAAACACTTCTCATTTTGATAAGAAATCTTATGCATGATGTAAAACTTAGCATGTGCATATCCAACTTTATCATCACAAGGCTTACATATTCTCACATTTCATGTAAGCATGTTAAATACTATAATTTCAAAACTTAACATATTAACATGCAGCACTTAATCACACAAGATTCTTTCACAACTATATACACAAACAATTAACATAGCATGACAAATAACACAACAATAGCTACTTAAAAGTTCACTTTAATGTTCCAAATAACTAAAATCACACCAGTAAACAAGCAAACCCAGCCTTTGTATTTAGGGTTTTAAAATTTTATAGGTAGTTAATTTAAGATGTCCCCTACACTTTTCATGAAGAAACTTTTTCTTAGATCCTCCACTAAAACTAAGTTTTGGCTCAAATAAGAAAGAGTGACAAATCTGGTCTACATTTAAAACAGAGGACATAGTATGTCACCGAACTTTAAAAATCCAAACAGTGCGTTTATCCATATTTTTTTATTTTTGATAATTTGGTAAAAAAAGATATGGATGTTAGAAAACTTTGAGATTTGACCTTGCGCAAAAATACTTAATAGTTTGGGAGAAAATAATTTCTAACTACCGAGTGCCCAGATCTGGCACAGCTGGGAAGAAATAGCGTAACTTTTCTGTACTTGTCTTTTTGAGTTATTCTAACTACCGAGTGCCCAGATATGTAAACTTTTTCTGTACTTAGTCTTTTTGAAGTCGTGGGAAGAGATCAGATCACGAGTAAATATTTTTGCTGTTGTTTGATATAGACCAAAATTATTTCCTACACGGAAAAAAAATTCAGGTCGGTGATGCGTTGCATGTTGCAGCGATGATTGATTGATGAACATTGGCAGTTTGCATGAAGGGGACATGTTTCCTATTTTGTCCAAAAACCTCCACGAAGCTTGCAATTCTTAATCGTTGATTGTGCGGCTGTGCGAGGAACTGAGATTGGGCTTGACTTAATGTACTAGTGGTTTGGTAATTCTTATTGCCTTGGGATTTTTAGAGTTGCATGCCAGTGTGATATTATACTTGAAATCAACGGCTCGTAAATGTTTTGCTATATTGGGTCGTCTACATAGAGTAAAAAATTTAAGGTCTCTTAAAATTTTTTATTGCTGCGGATTCATCGATGCAGTCAGAACTTTCAGACTCTGAATGGTTCAAAGAGATTGGACATATTCGGTTAAAATCTGGATTGATCAAGAGTGATCGGGCTTGATCGTGGTTGATTAAGAGTAATCGGGAGCAATCTGGTTCAATTAAAAGAGAAAGACTAATCATCAATGGATGCAACTGGAATTTTAGTTGCTGGTGGAGTCAAATAAGACTGATTTTCTGATTCGAGAGGTGATTGGCAATCAATACGCCTTGGCGAATAGATGGAGTCACGACGGACACCTCGATGAATAGGTTTCAAGTACTTCAGTGTAGAGGCGTGGGCTATACTTGTTTGAGTGTGGCGGATGACGTCGATAGAAGAATGACATTGACACTAATTATCATCAGGATGGTTAGCAAAATTTAAGTCAAGGTAAAAATTGTTAGGTGTGCGTCTTATACTCTGCAAATTATGATTTTATTTAAATGTATTGGGGTTGGGGCTAGAGTCATGAATCTATAAAACGTTCAATACGTGTACGATTTTATCATTATATGATTAGGATTTCTAAGGTTGGCCCATAAATAGGGACCTTAGTAGTTCCAATGAACATGTGGACAGTGATTCAAAGGGGTGGATATATAGGAAGATGCAGAAAAATATCGGGAGCACCGCGGTAACCTTTGTGCGAGGAAACAAGGTTGGTTCTAAGACTCGGGTTTTGGGTTTTTTTAGTCTCAAGTTTGTAATATCTATGATTATGGTGGATAATCTCTCTTACACTTAAACGAAGTCAGGTTGTGCCAAACTACGTAAATCCTTGGGTGATTTTCTCTTTGATTTGTGTATGATTGTGCTTCTGTTTACGTTCGAGAATTGGTGATTAAATCCCAATACTATGCTCTTAGACATTTTTGCACGTTAATCAAATGGTGCCTTACATTAAGATGAATGCATCCTGAATTTCACCATATGCATATAATATTAACTTAGAATGAGGGATTAACAATGATTTGATTTATCGTTTTTTTATATAAATGAAATGTAGTGTTTGTATTCAACCACACCTGAACCAGAGCTATGAAACATCTTCCAAAGCATACTCTCAAAAAATGACAAATTCAAAAAAAAAAAAAAACTCACTATAATTTCCTTTAATGCACAACATTTAAAAACCATGAACTAATGTGACCTCTAATATATGCCCTGGAAACTCAATATCTTCAGAAGCATGCATGTTCCATCAAGCAATAAAAGAGCTATCTTCGAGACTATTTTGGATTATCTTGGAGAGACACCCTCTACCCTTGAGGCCATGACTCATAAAGCATTAAACCTGAGACCGACATAACCTAAAGTAACTCCAAACGTGGTTGTGAGCAGAGAAGTGATCCATCAACTCCTCATCTTTGATAAGTTCAACTCCAAACATGCAGCACTAACAGGGGAGAAAAGCCTCTCCTTCCCAGCTTATAAACGACTAGGACAGAGTCAATTGTTGTTGTCCATTAAAAAAAAAGGCACCTTTAATGGAATCATTATCTTCCAAATACTATTATTCAAGGAAAGATGCTACTAGACCCACCAATTAGTAAACAATTGGATGACTTGACTGAAAATCTCCAGCCTCTGCCTTTCCATAACATTATATCTTCCCTTGTGCCAATCAATTCCTGCACTATATAGAAGCTCAAAGACTTTTATACAACTTTTACCATCCAATCTTATGAAGGTCAAATGAAACGCATTTTATAAATAACCATATCCTCCAAAATCCTCAAATGGTTTGATACCTACCCTTTATCCTGTATAATTTTGGCTATTTGTGGAAACTCCTCATATGGGGGACATTCCTAAATCACTTGTGTTCCAAAACTTTATCCTTCACCCATTCCTAGATGCTAATCTATTATATTTGCTATTCCACCCTTAGTTGCACAAGGCAAAAGTGAAAGCGGGGGCAGGAATGGGGTTGAGGGAGGGAGGGAACAAGAAAGAGTATGAGGTTGGGAGTGCCTATAGGAATGTTTATATATCCCCCTTTCCCTGACTCGGCCCCCCTAAAAATATTGTGAGCATTTTTGTTGGTTAGTGTTGATATATACATTAAAATAAGAGTAAGATTAATGAAATAGATGTTAAGTGCTACTTGTTTTTGATGTAAATATAAATAAGAGTTAAATTCATTTTGTTCCTATAGGGTTAGCCCATGTGTGACTCAACCAGGTTACACCCCCCCCCCCCTCCCCCCCCGAGGGGGGAGGTGGGGGGCGTGAGGTAAAGGACAAAGGGCTAAAAGCACAAATTTTAACTGCTTCTCTTTTTTGTTCTCATCCTTTTGAGCTTGTTTCGAATTTTCCCAGTTGGAGTAATAAGATAATGTGGCTCCATCTATATTAACTTCTTCCAATACATCATCTTCCTTTTAGCTTTAGCTTTTATGGCACATTTAGTTGCAGAACTATTTTGATGTAGGACAAACACGAACAAACTTTTAGGAATCTGCACCTAAAGGCACATAGGAATCCGTACCTAGAGTTGAATTGGAATTCACACAAATTCTAAGAAATAATATTTTATTCAATCATTCAGTACTTTGGAATACCTGCTAAATGCCTATAAATAGGCTATTGAAATATAGAAGATAAGAATAAAAGATATCAAACCTATCTAAAAAATCTAACTAAATCTTATTTAAACTAATCCTATTTAATCAAATCTTATTTAACTTAATCTTATCTAACCAAATCTTATTTAAATTAATCTTATATAAACAAATTTAAACTTAAATATAAATAATTAAAATTTAAATATCCTCCGGGATCAAATGTAAATAATCTCTAGATATATTTTTCCTGTTCCCCATCATATTTTACTAACGATCTTAGATTATTGATAGAATTATGGGTGATAAGTTATACCCTGAGATAAAGGGGGATAAAGTGATGGGGTAGAAAATTGGATATGATGAGTTTATGGTTAGGAGTATGGGGTATTAGTAATGTCATGGATAAACTGATGGAATAAAGGATTAAATATAAGTTTTCTATTATGCTTGATTTGCATGGTATAATTAATTAAATAGAGAGACATAATTGTTTGAAATGATAGATCTAGTAGGAATATAGTCAATAGAAGCCTAATCCCAACAATTCCACACTTCCAATGGTATTAGCTTGTGTTTGACCGAGCTTTTTTTTTTTTTGTAGGTTTTTTGGCTTTTTGGCTTTTTGAATTTTTTTTTATTTTATAAAAAAGTAGATGTGAAAATATGTGAAAATGCCAAATGATTACAATATGAGGCCAAACAAGTGGGCTTTTTAAAAAGTTGTTAAGTTTTAAACAAAAAGCCTTAGAAAAAAGCTAGGCCAAAACATAGGCTTAGTTATGTCCCCATTTCATCCTACATATTTGGTCCATCGTATCAAAGTGACCAAATCTTAGGACTACAATCTCACAAACAAACGTCGTACAAAAAAGACATTTGGGTTCCACATGTTTCGCCAGCCCTTATCCCCCTTCTTATTACAAAATAAAATACCGAACCAAGGAATATGTGGGGGCCACCAAACATAATCGCTCTCTTTAATCCCATTATCAAACATATCCTTCAATTATATTTTGGAGTTGGTTATAGTGTTCTCAGCTCACCAAATATAATTGTACTCGACAATCTTGTTTTATCTTCTTTTGAAAGTGTTCTGATTATTTGATCCAATTGCAACTCTGACGTTGCAAACATTTGGATTCTTTGTTTGATGCTGTTGTCTTGAGAGACTAATTGTAGTAGTGTTGAATTTGGTTGGACAAGCATAAAATTGCTGCAATTTAAATTCTTTCTCTAATGCTTGAGGTAATTTAAGTTCTTTCTCTGATGCTTGAGGCAATTTAAGTTCTTCTCTGGTGCAGATTCTCAAGCAAAGAGGTTGTCCACTAATTGGAGTATCTCAAGAATAATACGACCTCATTAGTTTAGGAAGCTTACTCTTGCATTTTGTGAGATTTACGAAACCTTATACTTCATTACCAAACTGTTGTAGGATGAGTGGGAAGAACATCATACAAGCTTTGACCCCAAAATTGATTTAGGGCAGCGTGGAAAGATTTTTTAAAGGGTTGGTTATATTCCCTTTTTTGTGCCAAATGCTGGTAAAGAAATGCACTTTTAAGCTTCAGTAGGGGCGGAAGAAAGGGGAAACTGATATGAATGCCATAGTTAGACAAAAGTGGCAAAGATTTTAAATCTGCTTAGTGTGAAAACTCAAGTTTGCTAGGGCCCACCACTTTTCATGTCCTACTTTTACTGCTGTATAAAGAACATGCTTGGAAGATTTTCTCATATATTCCTTGTTTGTAGTCTTTTCAATATTCTTACTGGGTATCATTCTATCACCTTGCGTTTAATTGTGAGATGCTTTTTTCCCCATTGTAAGATGCTTAACTAAATTATCTTTTAACAGTTCTTTCAGCTGCTGGTGGAATCAAGGTAGACCACCCTAAACTGAGTAATGGTATTTCCTCACCTAAATCTGAAATACCTCTTGGATTTGTACTCTATTATTGGAACCTTTATATAGCACTTCATTTTAATTTCCTTTTCATTTTCTTGCTTCTGAATTGATGTATTTTAGACTCAAGTGAAAATTTACGTTGGGTGTAACAGATATAGTTGTGCTGGTCGCTGTTGTCATTTTGGTATGTTTGTTTAGCATGCAACACTATGGTACCGATAGAGTAGGGTCACTCTTCGCTCCAATTGTGCTGCTTTGGTTTCTCTTAATTGGGGGAATTGGCATGTTCAACATTTGGAAGTACGATACCAGCGTTCTGAGAGCCTTTTCACCACTGTGTATATATCGGTATTTCAGAAGGGCAAGAAGAGATGCCTGGACCTCTCTCGGAGGGGTCATGCTTAGCATCACAGGTGAACTTTTATTTTTTGTCTTATGAATCCGTGATCCACTTTCCCTTTGAGTTTATTCCTGATTTAGTAAATCACTCAGAAACTAGTGGCTTGCATTCTGATGATTATTTATTAACCTATTGCAGGGACAGAGGCACTTTTTGCTGACCTAGCCCATTTTCCAGTATCGGCTGTGCAGCTTGCTTTCACAGTTGTTGTTTTTCCTTGCCTTCTTTTAGCCTATTCTGGACAAGCTGCCTACCTCATGAAAAACAAGGGTCAAGTGGTTGATGTATTCTATCGTTCTATTCCAGGTTTGTTGTAATATTATGTATTGTTCTTTGGTTTTTTCTTTTTAATGTTTCATTTTTTTGGCCTCTGTTTTTCCCAAAACAACCACTAAGAGAAATATAACTGCGTGAAATCTGGAAATAGGAAGCACTACTGATGTAGGACAGAGTATGGGGTGTACCTCATAAAGAACAATACCCTGATGGGTTTGAAACTTATTTGGAAACCTATGTTGTGTTCAAGATGAACGAGTTATTTTGGGTACGAAGGATTATTAATTATACTCTTAAGAATAGAAAGGGAGGGGGCTTATGTATTGTTGTTCAGCATATGGGAGTTTTTAGGGCTATCTAGTAATTTTGATCAACTCTAGGATCAGGTTGGGTGATAACTAAATAAAAATTACTCGAGTGGGCTATGGCTTGGGGTGGACTCCAAACCCCCCCGCTAACAGGAAACAAAACATATCAAAATCGCTGGGTGGGGCTGGCTTGCATGTGTGCGTGAATCCCTCAGGAACGCAGTTTTAGTATGAAAAAGTTGCTTACAATGCGGGAAACTTTATCTGTTTGCAGAGTTTTGTTGAGATGGCATTGGAAGCCCATCCTCTTGCCACCGAAACATAAAAACAAGAAACAAACAAACAGGGGGAAAAAAGCAATAAAGAAATGAAGACTTCCCAAGGCCCCAACCCTTTCTCCCTCCTTTTTGCTGGCCTTCCATGTAAAGTGCGCATTGAATTGTTTGCATCTAATTGTGATACTTTCTTATTTGGCAGATAGCATATACTGGCCTGTTTTTGTTGTTGCAACTTTAGCTGCTATTGTTGCAAGTCAAGCCACCATATCTGCTACCTTTTCAATAATCAAGCAGGCCCATGCACATGGCTGTTTCCCTAGAGTCAAGGTTGTGCACACATCAAAGAAATTCCTCGGGCAAATATACATTCCAGATATTAATTGGATTCTTATGGTTCTTTGCATTTCTGTTACTGCGGGATTCAAAAACCAAAACCAAATTGGCAATGCATATGGTGAGTTCATCTTGGATTGCATTTGGTGAGATTTTTTATTAGACATCAGTCCATGTATTTCTATTTGAAGATAATATGCATGCAGTGGGAAAGCATACCAATGTTTAACTGGTGTAAGCATATGATTTTTTAAGTGGTGTCAGCATAAGATATACTAGAATATCTCATCTCTCTGTTGAGCTTCTGATGCAGTAGTAGGAGGGATGAGAAGAGGGAAGAAGAATAGCACAAAAGGGGTCACAACTCTAACATAAGTCACAACGTGAACACAAATTCTGATTCGTTAACTCTGAATAATACACATTAGAGTCTCTTATTTATAGGCTTCAAAGAATCTTCTTGCTTGCTAGCATTAAGTCCATGTTGTTTGATTGAAGAAAGGAGAAGAACATAACAAGTTATCCTAATTTTAAAAAGAAACTAGAATCCTAAACGAAAAGAAAACATAAAAATCTTATTAAAAGATAAACTAGAATCTTTAACCAAAAGGTGACAAAATAAGAATCTTAATTAAAAGATATTTAACATAAACCTAATTAGTAAAGAATTAAAATGGAATTGTAAATGAGCTTTAATGTTTCACATTAGCTTCAAATTATTGAGCCATACTAAATAAATTGGCAATGCTTACAATAACCTTATCCTGGATTGCTTCTAGTGATAGAGAATACTCACACAGTGTACGTATATGTGTCCATCTTGACTATTGGTGTTGACTTTAAAGTAGAAGATGGTTCTGTAGTATTATTGCACATATATGATTCTTTCATCATTAGCACTTCCAAAAGATACACGCACACAGCATGCACACACATAGAGGAAATATATTATTTGCTTTGCATTTATAGGGGAGAATCCAGTTTTGCAAAAGTGTAAAATGGTTAAACAAGATCTCAAGTTCTGTTTGTCTTGTTATTCACTCAAGCACTGCTTGGATTTAAGCAAGCCGACTACCCTATGCTTGAGATTTCACCTGCATGATTGAGTCCACCGATGAACAAGATTTGCGTAAACTTATTTCTGCTATATCCATCATCTTGCCTGGGCTGTTTCTTGCTCTGCTTTCAGCATGAAACCAGATGATGAATCCAACGATCAAAATTTCGTTTTAGTGGATCGTTTCGTTTAGCTCGAAAACGAAAACGTTTTGTAAACATTGCTAGAACATGATGGAAATTGAAGGGGAAAAAAAACATTAGCAACCATTGGAAAAATAAACTGCACTATTTTTATATGTTTTAAAGGCTAACCAATCAATAATTGATTTTATACTAGATTAGATAGTAAAGAGGGAGAAAATAACATCTATAAACTCACTAAGTGAAAAGAAAGGAAAATAAGAGACTTTACTCAAGTTAAATATATAAAAGGGAGGATTTAATGGTGTTAGTGAAGGATGAGGAGATTAAGAAAAAATGAAAAACCTATTTTGATAAATTATTAAATGAAAAACATGTAAAAAGATCCAAACGAGAAGAATTTAATATATCGGATGAAACTAGTAAATATAAGTTTTATCGCATAATAAAAAAATTTAAAGTGAAAACTGTAATGAAAAGAATGAAATTAGGTAATGCTTTAGGACCAAATGGCATCCCTGTGCATGTGTGGAAATGTCTAAGCGAAGTGAGACTGTGTTGGCTAACAAAATTATTTAATAAAATTATAATGACTATTAAAATGCTCGAAGAGTAAAGAAAGAATATTCTAGTACCTATACATAAAAATAAATGAGATATTCAAAATTGTAACATCTGTAGAGGTATTAAGTTGATGACTCATACGATGAAGTTATGAGAAAGAGTGTTTGAAAATCGTCTAAGGATAACAACAGTATCACATAATCAGTTTGGTTTTATTCCTGATAGATCAATTATAGAAGCAATCCGCCTATTGAGTGGATTAATAGAGAAGTGTAGAGAAAAGGAAAGAGATTTTCATATAATTTTTATAAACTTAAAAAAGGCCTATGATAAAGTGCCTAGAGATATGATATGGTGGGTGTTGAAGTGAAAAAGAGTGATAAATTGGTACATTGATGTGATAAGAGACATGTATGATGGAGCTGCACGACAATTAGATCACTCGCAAGAGAAACGGGTGAATTCCTGATTAGAGTAGGATTAAACTAAGGATCGGCTTGAATCATTATCTCTTTACCTTAGTTATGGATGAACTTACTTGACGTATTCAGGATGACGTTCCACGGTATATGTTGTTTAATGATGATACTGTTTTAATAGATGAGACTAGAAGCGGAGGTAAAAGCTTAGTTAGAAATGTTGAGAGAAGCTTTGGAGTTAAATGGATTTCGACTAAGTAGAAAAAAGAAATGAATATATGGAATATACTTTTAGCAGTAATAAAAGTATTAATAGTGAAGAAGTAAACATCAAAACCAAGAGATACCTAAGAATTAATATTTTCGTGATATAGGTTTGATTATTAATTGAGAGATTGCAAATGATATAATTTACATAATCAAAGTCGGTTAGTTCAAGTGGAGGAGTGCTTCTGGTGTTTTATATGATTAACGGATACCTACAAGATTAAAAAGAAGATTTTACAAAATAGCTATTTGACCAGCGACTTTATATGGCACAAAATGTTGAGTTGTTAAGAAAAATTACAGAAATAAGATGAATATTGCTAAAATGAGAATGCTAAGGTGAATGTGTGGTAAGACTAGAAAATATAAAATTAGGAATGAAAAGATTTTTATAATAGTAAGGTTGCTCCAATTGATGATAAGATGAGAGAAAATAGATTAAGATAGTTTTGACACTTACAACGTAGGCCGATTAATGTATTAATAAAAAAAAGTGACAAAATCATGAGTGATAAAAACATTAGAAGGGAGTGGTAAATCTAAATTGACATGGGATGCCGTTCTAAAAAAGATGTGAATTTATTTAAATTAACTGAACATATGCATCTTATCATAGCAGAATGACGTAAAAGGATTCATGTAGCCGACGACAATTGATTGAGACAAAGGTTTGGTTTGGTTTGGTTTATTATAATAAGCATGTTACAATATGCGTTATCGTGTGAAAAAAAAAAAACACATTCCAAAAATTATTCATTTAATATTATGATAGTTTAAACAAAAAACTTGCATAGTAAATAATATACCAGCCTAACTAATATACAATATTAATTGAAAACACTAAATAAATACACGTATGTACTTAAAATGTGCTAAACAAAACTAAATAAAATTAATTAGACAAAACCCAAACTACTAATTTTAATTTATTAAATAAAATTAAAGGCAAAAGTAATAGAAAAGCAGTAAATCTCTCTCTAATTCTCCTTTCTAGTATGTTAGATTCAATAATAAATTTAATATTATCTTTGTTGTTTTCAAATCTCTTCCTCATTCTCTTTAACAAAATGAGACATAAAATTGTGAAATGTTCCTGTTAAGTGTCGAAAGAATGCCATTGTTTTGGTATGTTCCATAGTATTTCAGCGTGTTTTGGTCAGTTTTGATATGTTTCAATAGAAGTATTTTTATATTTCATATATGTTTTGTTTGGATTTCTAGATAAATTTTAACGCTTCGACCTCGTTTGGTTGCGGAATTAGGGCTTTGGATTAGACTGTTTCACTAATAGTCCCATATATAGATGTGCTTGACAACTATTTGGAGGGGGTTAAGAAACCCCCCAACTAACTTAATACCTCTTATGGGAAACTATCTTAAACCCATGGAAGGGGTTGGTTAGTTAGTCTCGGGACTATTTTGATTATTTTTGTATCATTCGATACAAAAAACACTACAATAATAATTCAGGCATTACTCCAGGTATTAATAATCCGAATACACTAATTATTCTATAGAAATAGTCCTTCAACCAAACGATCCAAATGGAATTTCATTGGCTCACACATTTTCTGTTTCCCTCGTGAAGTATGAAACCATACTTGGCTTCTTTACTAAAACTAAATTGCACTTTCTAACATTCTCTCTGATATCACAACAGGGACAGCAGTGGTGATCGTTATGCTGGCAACCACTTTGCTTATGACTTTAATCATGTTACTAGTATGGCATTGCCATTGGATCGTCGTTGTTATCTTCACCGGCTTATCTCTGATAGTGGAATGCACTTACTTCTCTTCTGTACTTTTCAAGGTCGATCAAGGTGGGTGGGTTCCACTTGTGATTGCAGCTGCCTTTCTTGTTATCATGTACGTCTGGCATTACGGTACCAAGAAGCGCTACGAATTTGAGATGCACAGTAGGGTCTCGATGGCGTGGATTCTTGGACTTGGACCCAGTTTAGGACTTGTCCGTGTCCCCGGGATAGGACTCGTGTACACCGAGCTCGCAAGTGGGGTACCTCGTATCTTTTCCCACTTCATCACAAACTTACCGGCCATCCATTCTGTTGTCGTCTTTGTGTGTGTGAAGTACCTTCCTGTGTATACGGTCCCGGAAGACGAGAGGTTTCTTGTAAAACGGATCGGACCCAAGAATTTTCACATGTTCCGGTGCGTTGCAAGATACGGCTACAAGGACCTCCATAAGAAAGACGAAGAGTTTGAGAAGAAGCTATTCGATAACCTCTTCCTGTTTGTTCGTCTTGAAGGCATGATCGAAGGGTGCTCTGACTCTGAAGAGTATAGCTTGTCTGGACATGGTCAGCAAACTGTGCAGTTCAGAGACGCCTTGATCAGGGATTATGCATACCCGGGTTCCAGCAGTGTGGACCTCACAATCTCATCGGTGGACTCAATCGTGCAGGTGAAGTCCCCAGCGCACGCTAATCACAGCGTCGCATCGTCTGGCCAAGTGAGCAACCACACGGAGGTTGACGAGTTGGAGTTTTTGACCAACTGCCGAGACGCGGGGGTTGTGCACATACTTGGGAACACAGTGGTGAGAGCAAATAGAGATTCCAGAATCTATAAGAAAATAGCTGTTGATTATGTATATGCATTTCTTAGGAAGATTTGCAGGGAAAATAGTGTGATCTTCAATGTTCCTCATGAAAGCCTCTTGAACGTTGGGCAGATATTCTAT
>JAOTRH010000026.1:11662837-11684591 GCA_034768845.1 Heliamphora exappendiculata | reverse complement strand
CCCCCCTCGCTCTCCCTCCCCTCTCCCTCATCTGAGTTTATCTCCATCGTCCATGGGTGAATTCATGCATGTGGGTTTTGTGACATTACAGGTTGGTGTTTCTAATGCATGTTTCACTCGTTAATATGTGGTCAATCACCAAATTATATTTGTGGCTGGTTTGGAACTTAGCTTCGGCCGCTGGTTCATATAGTCAAGAATGGAAGATGGCGATAAGGAATTTAAGATATGTATATACGTGATAAATTACTTGTGTTTCTTTGTTGTTTTTTTCATGGATAAATGGGATTAGCCTTTATGTGGGTAACGAGTGAAAGTACTCTAATGCTGTCAGCATGTGGGTGGTAAATGTGAACTCTGTTAGGTATATGAACAGCTCCTGATGGAGGCATGACATTGAAAGAGTGAGGCTTAAATTGGTGAAATTGGAACTATGGGGACCAATGTGAAACCTGACTGAAACCTTAGGGACCAATGGTGTAGTTTACCCTCATCATTGCTACAACCTGGTAGGAAAAAACCTTGCTCCTGCTATGGAAAAATATAAAAATATACTTAAAAGAAATGCAATATCACTACATTGTTACCTTGCAAATGGGTCGTGAAGGATCCTTCAAGTTCACCAGAAGGTTATCACATTTTAAATCAAAATGCACAATATTCTTTGAATGTAAATACTCCATCCCAAATGCCGCATCCATTGCAATTACCAGCCGCTTGCGACGATCGAGCTGCCTGCACAACTACATAACTTACAAAAGGAAAGAAGATGAAGGGAAGAGTTCTTAGAGCATCTCCAACAGAGGAGCTAAATCACGCTTGTTAGCTAAAATGCAGAGTGAGAACAAATTTTCTCAACTCCAACAGGCTTTCTAAACAATCTAGCTATTATGCAAAATACAATTTTGCTAGCCAATTATAGCTAGTGAAATCGGGCTCGCTATGTGTCTCTCTCCTTTTCCCTCCCGCCTCTTTTCTTCATTTCCTTCGGGTCTGGACGTGGCTGGGACAATGGTGGAAGAAGCTTCTTTGCCTTCGCCTTCGACCCTTTTCGACTCGATCGCCGTCTCGACCGGCTCAGACTCATCAGGCAAATTCGAACAGAAATACCGTCTCTTGCAGAAATTAGGGTTCTGGCGGTTGGAGCCCCTGAGCGAGCCGAAGCAATCACGATTTTCAGAACCCAAATGCTTCTTCTTAGGATGCTTCTCGATTTCAAGATTTCTCAATTTCATCTTCTTGAGATGCTTCTTCTTGCTTCTGTGATTTTCAGAACCCAAATGCTTCATCTCTGGGCGTTGTTTGGGTTTCTTTTGTTTTGGGGCGTTGTTTGGTTTCTTTTGTTTTTGTTGGGGTGGGTTTTGTTTATTTATTTATTTATTCTTATTATAAAAACTGGGTATTGTTCAATTAGGTATTGTTTTTGCTTCATCTTCATCTTTTTATTTTTATTTTTATTATAAAAATTAAAAAGAGAGAAATAGAAATTTAAAATTAAATACATAGAAGTTGGAAAAAATGTAAATGTTCTACAATTTTTGAAAAATTAAAAATACCAGAATACTTAAAAATCTGTTAAGTTAATTTAAATGAATAGCTAAAATAGATACGAGTGTTGGAGTTGATACTTAAAAAAATGGTTAGCTAAAATAGAGTGTGTATTTTTTATTATATTTTGGCTAGCTATTTTACAAAAATAGTGTTGGAGATGCTCTTAGTACAGTACATTTACGGTTTTTAAGTTAAAGCATTACCTGTCCTTGCAAACTAAAGCATGTCTAAGAGAACCGTTCACCATGTATTCTGTCACAGTGGCAAGTGTTCCTCCTGGTCCATCCTGCACCACGCCATAAAATGCCACGACATTGGGATGGTGAAGCTTTGAGAGAATATCAGCTTCGCGCCAGAACTCCTCTGTCTGCAAATATATGCTTAATTATCTAATGTGGATAAGAAGTATTTCAGCAAATTTCAATCCTCAGCAATGAGACATGGCTCCAGAAGGATAAAACTTGTAGGAACAATCCAAAATGCCTGGTCTCAACTATAAGGGATCAGTAGCACTATCCTTCCATGCCTAGTTTGTAGTAAATTCATCTTGCAATAAAAATGAAATTGATTACGCGGGCTTCACAACTACACTGCAACCTTGCCAGTTTATATAGCTCTGTTTTTATCTATCAAGTAAACAGGATAAAAAAAAACTTGGTAAGGTGGATATAAAGAAGCTCACCAGCCTCTCTTGCTCAGATGAACGCCCAGTAAAACAGCTTTTCTTTATTCGTTTAATGGCAACATCCGTTCCCCTCCATTTTCCATGATAGACAGTCCCAAAAGTCCCCGAACCCAACTCCCTCAACTCTTCAAGATCCTCATTCTTGATGATCTGCTTCATAACCAGATTTAAAAATCAACTACAAGTGACTATAATCAATTGATCAGCGTCAATAAGTGAATAAAATCAATTTAACCCGTGTCCACGGTGTCCATCTAATACTTTAACAGAACGTGCATTAACTGTGATGAGTTAGAACTTCCAACAATGAGGTTAGGAGATAAAATTTCCTTTAATGCCCTTTTTTCTTGATAAGTTCTTTTAATGCCCTTTAAAAAGGAAAAACCAAGATAACAAGAAATAAAGCTGGCAATGCCCAGGGAAAATAATTCTATAAAATTGGGTGACCAATAGCATACAGTTCTTCATCCGCTTGTATAAGCATCAAAACCATTTAAGGACAACAAATCTCTACTTTGAACAGCAGAGTTTTTCAAAGTTACTTCCCCTAGCTACAGGAAACTAACTAGCTAGCCTAGTTAATTAATAGAGTTGAATTGTAAAGTAGTAATTTAGGGTTAAGGAGTAGAGAAAGAAGAGAGGAGAAAGACACAGAAGTATCATTATGAGAAAATAATGAGACTTAATTATAACCTCTACACCACATCAGCATTTATATAAGAGACAAAACTGCCCAGTAAAGTATAAAATAAGCTCTAGCACTCTTCCTCAAGTTGGAACATAGAGATCAAACATGTCCAGTTTGAAAAGAAGTCTCTAAAATGAAGAACCAATAAACGGTTTAGTGAGAATATCAGCCGATTGATTCTCTAAGAGAATGTACGGAGTGACAATTTGTTTCGTCATCATTAAGTACCACTCAATGTACTTAGTATGCTCATGGAACCCTGGATTAGTAGCAATAAATATGACAACTTGATTATCACAAAACATCTTCATAGGACGAAAAGCCGTGATACCGAAGTCCTAAAGAAGAGAACGAACTCACAACAGTTTAGAAGCAGTATGAGCCATAGTACAATACTTGGCTTCAGTATTAGAACAGGCAACAACATTTTGTTTCTTACTACGCCAAGTGACAAAATTACCGCCAATAAAAATACAATAACCAGAGGTAAACCGTCTATCAAAGCGATTACCAGTTCAATCAATATCACTAAAGTCAATTGTAGACAAATGATCAGATGGACAACATAACAATTCACGACTAGGAGCACGTTTCAAGTAGCGAAGGATACGACAAACAGCATCAAAGTGTGGCTAACGAGAAGCAAGCATAAACTGACTAACAACACCAATGGTATATGTGATATCATGACGAGTAACTGTAAGATAAATTAACTTCCCAACAAGATGCCGATAGAAACCAACATCTACAAATGGTTCTCCCCGTTTAGCATCAAGTTTAACAGTAGAATCCATAGATGTATCAACCAGCCGAGCACCGAGCAACCCAGACTCAGAGAGAAGATCAAGAGTATACTTGTGTTGGGATAAAGAGATCCTCCGAGAGGAATGAGTAACCTCAATCCCAAGAAAGTAACGGAGAACGCCTAAGTGTTTGGTATGAAAATGGTGAGCCAAATATCGTTTTAAAGTAGCTATACCAATAGAATCATTACCAGATAATGATATCATCAACATAAATAATCAGCACAATAGTACCAGCAGAAGAATGATGAATAAAGACCGAATGATCAGCTGCGGAATGCTGAAACAATAAGCAATGACAATAGAGTTGAAGCAATCAAACCAAGCACGAGGAGATTGCTTCAGACCATATAGAGCCTTATGCAAGCGATAAACAAGCTACTCACTATCAAGCACAATAGAGCTAGGGGGCTGATCCATATAGATCTCCTCCTGAAGATCACCATGAAGAAAGACATTCTTAATGTCAAGTTGATATAACGGCCAAGAACGACTAACAGCAATAGATAGAAGAATCCAGACACAGTTAAAAAGAGCCATTGGAGAAAAAGTCTCCAAGTAATCAACGCCGTAGGTCTGAGTATATTTCTTAGCAACCAAACACGCCTTAAGACTCTCAACAGAACCATCCAGAAAGTACTTTACTGTATAGATCCAACGACATCCCATCGCTTGCTTATCAGGTGGGAGAGTGATAAGCTCCCAAGTATGATTTTTATAAAGGGCACTCATTTCTTCATTCATAGCAAGTTTTCATTTAGAAAAGGACACAACTTGCTTATAGGAAATAGGAATAGAAATGGATGACAAGGTAGAAGTAAAAGAATGAAAACAAGATAACAAACGATCATAAGACACAAAGTTAGCAATGGGAAGTTGAGTACATGTACGTTTACCTCGATGCAAAACAATCGATAAGTAATCAGAATTAGAAGGAGCAGAGGAGATAGGAACCTCTACCGGAAAAGATGAAGAATCCGGGCCATATAAGACGATGGGTCTATCTCGAGATCGCTGATAAACCAGCAAAAGTGGATTAAAGGGGAAAGAAGGTGACATAGAGAGAGGTAGAGGATGAGTAGGAGAAGAGAAAGACTCCCCCTCACGACAACATATGAGATCAGAAGAAAGTTGGTGACCAGAAGAAGTGAAGAAATGAGTGGACTCAAAGAAGGTCACATCAGCACTCAAAAAATATCGTCGAAATTTTGGATGATAACATCGATATCCTTTTTTAGTACGAAAATATCCAAGAAAGACACTCTTACGAGCCTGAGGGGATAACTTATCATTAACTAGATCAAGAATATGCGCAAAGACAGTACAACAAAAAACACAATGAGTAAAAGAGAAAGGTGGAGAGTTAAAATATTACAAGGAAAAAGGAGATTGGCGATCGAGAACAACAGATGGTATGCGATTAATTAGATAGCAAGCAATAAGAACCATGTCACTCCAAAAGTGTTGTGGGGCTTGGGCATAAAATAATAAGGTACGAGCAACATCTAATAAATGAGAGTGCTTTCGTTCAGCAACGCCATTTTGTTAGGACATGTGAGCACAAGTTGTCTGATGAATAATACCACGATTGACACAAAAAGAATCAACAGCATATTCTAACGTATTATCAAGTCGAATAACTTTGATGCGCTTGCCAAACTAAGTGGAAATTTCGTTATAGAATATAGAGAGAACATAAGGTAACTCAAACCGGTATTTCAATAAAAAAAAAGCCAAGTCATACAAGGAGTCATCAACAAAGATAACAAAATAAGAATATCTATTAGTACTTAGACTGTGAGAAGGACTTTAGATTTTTGTATGGACATCATCAAAGAATTCTGAATGACAGTGATGATGGTAATGACTATGACTGGAAAAGAAACTACGGTGATGCTTGCCTAACTGACATGCTTCACACTCAAAACTGGACACAGGAGGTAAGTTGGGAATGACCAACTTAAGCTTAGCCACAGAAGGATGACCTAAGCGAAAATACCACTGAAGGGGTGAAATTGTAGCACTCAGAGCTAACGAAGTATGGAAAGAATAACCAGAATCAACATGAAGATAATAGAGCCCATTCTTCTCATGCCCTAAAGCAATCATCTTCTTGGTCTTGAGGTCCTGAAAGGGACAAGAAGTAGGAGAAAAAGTTACAGAGCAATGTAGAAATTGAGTTAATTGACTAACCAAAAGCAAGTTAAAAGGAAAATCGAATATAAAGGCTAGAAGATAAGGCCAAAGAAGGAGAAGGATGAATGACACCTTACCCGTGAATAGGTTAAGATGAGCCATCAGTTAAAATTATATGATGCTTAATAGGAGTCAAATTAGAGAAAATAGATGGATTACCAGACATATGAGAACTAGCACCTGAAGCAATGACCCAAGATAGGGGGGTAAGAGCTGCACATGCAATATTACTTGGATTAGCTAAAATAATAGTGGAAGAGGGAGGCAGAACATCACACAATGTCTGAACAAGCTCGCTAAGTTGAATCTGGAGAGTATCATGAGAATCAGAAGAAGTGATCGCTTCAGCCATATTAGACCAAGTCAAATGAAGAAGGCCAAATCCAAACACAACCAGATAAGAACAAATCACGAAACCGTATCTAATCAAAATAACTCAACAAAGCGAAACCAAACTACGGAAGGAAGAAGCAAAGGAAGTGGCTGCCGAAAAATCGATAGAAAGCCAAATCGAACCACACGAGCCAAAACGAACAGAACAATCAGCTCTATATAAAAAACAAGCAATCGAAGAACAAACTAAGAAGGCGTTGACTGTTCAATGGTTCAAAGATGAACCCAAACACCAAGATTGCACCAAATCGAGCAGCACCTATAAGATGGGTATCAATGATCGAAAACAACTTGTGAAGCCTCAATTGACTGATTGTGAACTAGGGTTTAGGGTTCTAGTGCAGAAATCCACTTAGAGGTTCAAATAGACTTCGAAACAACCAATCAACACCCAATCGAATACAAAAAATTCCCAAAGCATGAAAATCAGCACCTATAGAATGATTTTTGACCATCAGAAAGCAAGTCGCGAGTTCCAGGTCGAAGCTAGGGTTTTGCAAGTCATTGAAATCAACTAGAAACCTCTTCATCAAATTAAGCACTAATATATCCCAAGGCAAGTCGCCGAGCACTAGAAAACATATCTGAGGTTAAAAAAATGCAAGTCAACAATAGAACACTAGGTGCCGACACTGTCGAAGCTCAAATCCTCTTAAATGGAGTTCGAATGCCCAAGGAGATTTGTAGAGATGATTTAAGTACCCTTAAAAGATATCTCAACAATCGAAAACAAGATCTAGAGCTTCAACAAACAAATCGCAATCTAGGCTTTCAAAAAAATCTGAAAAACATTCAATAAATCGAAAGACCCATTAGATAGCTTCAAAAAATTCCACAAAAATCACCATAAATCTCAGAGAGTGCCAACGAGTCAATCATAGTAAACGACGGCGACATTGATCTGTACGAATGATGACGTCATGATGATGTCATCGTACAAAGACTGACGTCAGCCATTCTTGTTTGCACCAAATTGAGTTTTAGATGTTCCCGGCGTGTTTTAGAGTTAGATCGAAATGCCCCAACACTAAGTTGAATTGTAAAGTAGTGATTTAGAGGTAAAAGAGGAGACAAAAAAAAATAGAAAAAGACAGAGAAGTATTATTATGAGAAAATAATGAGGATTAATTATAACTTTTACACCATATCGGTATTTATATAAGAGACAAAACTACTCAGTAAAGTATAAAATAAACTCTAAGAAGTAGAAAGAGCCTCACTCTACCCCTGATATCCATATCAGTCTTTCTTGGGTTACCTCAATGTCGAGGTGGAGGAAGGTCTAGGAACCTAGAAACTACTTATAGATAGGTACACTAGAAGGAAGAGAAGACCCTCTACGTCATCTTCTCTTGCTCTTCTCTTGCTCTTGCCCACGCCCTCAACTGTTCACCCAAGGTGACCAAACACCCAAGGAATATCGAGTGTCTAGAGAACTAGACCAATAGTTCTTTCAAGCGTATTTAAGTCCACTATGCTGAAAATTTTATTCATGGAATCCCGAGCACTCGATTGTTATGGAGCATTGTCTCTTTATCGAATGTTTTGTACTACCGTTTGATTATTCCCAGCAGTATTTTATGCTTTTAGTTATAATGTATCTTCATGGGGATGTGCTTTGGTATTGCTGTTATTCAGTGGGTTGTTAGCACATGTCGTTTCTTTACATATTTTTTAAGAGAACAAACACGGCTGGGACGGAGCTTTGTCAACATTCGTACACACATGAAGAGATGATTAAAGTTATGCCCGAGCATGTGATGATCTTATTTATTTTGGTTTTGACACTTTTCAAATCATGATTAGGATTGCATGTATCATGTTTTGAGATGTGAATATCTGTTGGTATGGTTGTGTTTTAGTATATTATTTTTAGACTTAAGCACTTCGCTCTGATGATAACAAAGGCATTGATGCGGAAGCAGCAAACATAACAAATGCTCAAGTAGTGTTGGAGGTTAAGGTCATACTCTAGTATTTAGTACACAATTTATTTATGTTATATGGGCTCGAGGAATCGGATGTGTACATGTCAGTCAGAATCATCAAATTTCCATCCCAAAAACCCGTAGTTAGGATAAAATATTCATATTTCTAAATGTGGCATAATGCATTTCATGCATATGGTTGAGGTTCTATGCATAGGGACAGGGTAAACTTGAATTATTAAATATATTGTTCGTTGAATGTCATAAAACACATATCGCGTACCCTTGGCTAAGTGTCAAGTGCCTGATTGATGCCGGATAAAGAAGGGGTTAAGGAGGAGGAAAACACACAAGGGGAAACCCTAATTTTGAAATGCTCTTAATCTTATTAATTCAAAATCTACTAATTTCAATCCAAGCCATCTTATTTATAGAATAACCCTAATGGAAAAAATAATTAAAATATTTTAACATTAACTAAAATAAGTCCTACTTATTAAAATAACTATCTATTACAATTATTTGACCAAAAAGATTCATTCACTTGTGTTGGGCCCTTGGGCTTCACTTGAGGCTTCCAAATTGAGTAGCAACTCTGTAGCCAATCAATTTTTATGCCATCAATTCTCCTCTACTGAAAAAACTCGACTGCAGTGTGTTAAAACCAAGATCAAGAATACCATTGAAAGTGGAAACACAACAAAGTAACAAAGAAATTTTCTCCAACTTGATGGTACGTGAAACGATGATACAAGTAAAAGTGTAATTTGCCATGCCATCAATGAAGGAATACGTGTTGACACGTCCAACATGTTCGACATTACGATCCCATATTCATGTGCGGCCTAAAAAGCACGACGAAGCTAAAAAGGTAGTAGTACATCACATATTACCGTCTCTTTGAACTTACAAACATTGAATGTAATAAGGCACTACTTATCAACTTTGAACTTTGTGTTGGTAATACATGCCATATGATAAGGCTCGAGATATGGCACAACTTTCGAACTTAGTTTCTTTAAACATTAGTGTAACTTCCAAAATCGATTACCAAAGACAAACTTAGTCATTGCACCTCAGCCTTGTATGAAAAATACGTCTACGATGTAGTTTTTCTGATTCCTTCTCGTCTCCCTTAGTAGTAAGTAGAGGATGAATAATTCCAAGCACATTGTCCGAAAATTCCTCATCGGATTAGGGGCTCAAGAGGGCCAACAATGAGGAGATTAAGCTTTGACCTTGTAGATTTTTTTATGTCTATGGTGTCTTGGTTTTTGTTAAGAGTTAGCATTCAACAAAAAAAGCTCAAGTTTTTTTGATGAGTTAGTAGTCAACTATTTAATATTGTATCAGAGCAGATAATAGATCATCTGCTTAAATCTCATTTCACTGTATAATAATTAAAATATTTGTATATGTTTGGCCCGCTCCATTAGGGGAGCCAAGCCACGCGTGAAGGGGGTATTAGATAATACAATCACATATTAATTAGTTATGGAGCGAGTAATTACTTAATATAATGTTAGAACCTTTTCACCTAATAACTTAAACTTTTGGTTTAAATACCCAATTTCTACAGTTTTCAATCACAACATGATCCTTAATAAGTGTACTAATTTTAGAAGAAGGGCTACTTGGATTGAATATGCCATGTTGTATAGTTTACTAGCTACCAGTTCATAGGAGATTTATAGATTCAAACCTCAATAATGCATAGAAGACATTACATCTTCATCCATTAAAAAAAAAAAAACTCAGATCTAATAGCCGGATTCTAAAACAATTTGGTGTACTTTTCATGTGTCCTACTTCTCTGTATCACCTAAGTAAACTGCAAATAAGATTGCTGCTTGTAATTAGACGAAACAAAGTACCATTGCAATCTTTATATCTTTGCATGTACAAATAGCTATATAATATTCTTATTAATATTTAGTCCCCTAGATTCAAGTTGTACATTTCAACTTCACTAAAACAAATAGTGACTTCTTATCCTATATCATTTGATACCAATGGAAAAAACTTTCTAAGTTGTGCAACCAATTAAAAAATACATTTAGATTGTCCCATTAAAGGCTGAAGATTCTAACTTGGCACCCTGTCTACATTAGTCAATCATGGATTTATTATTTATTCTTGCATAAAAGATTGTGGTGGAAGAACACCTGAAGTTCCACTTATTATAGCTTTTTTCTTTCCATATCTTTTAAAAGGGCAGTAGCTAATTTATCTAAGGTGGCTCGATTTGTGCCATATCTTCTATCATCTGATTATGTTTTCTCTTTACCTCTTGCAAATTTTGGTCCAATGCCTCAACTTTTATAGCTCAACTCTGTACCAGTAACCATGGCTGTGGATGAAATGGATTTATTTATATTTTATGGCACTATTTTTATTACTGAATTTTGGGTTAGAAAAGGCTTAAGGCCTTGTTTGGATCTATAAGGACTTAGGCTTACTGGCCTAGGTTTCACGGGGCCACTCTTCACGACATTGCAAAACTTGTCCCCATGAGACATTCAAACTCCACCAAATCTGAATACTTATTTTCCCAAACCATTTGAGGATGAATTATTCACCTATTCTTCAAGTGAAATATTCACTTGTTCTTCAATTTTTCTTTTCAAGGCTCATGCTCTGTCAAGTAAGATCAAACTCCCCACATAAAGATTTCGTGCATTTCATATACGTTTCCAAGACTTTATTTCGCTAAAGGTAACAAGCTATGCACAACCGCGATAGCATAAATACCTGACTAGCCAACAAGTTTTCAGTATACATCGGGTTGTTGCGGCACATCTCAAATAGTAGGGGGTGCCTCATGTCCCCGCACATCACCAAAGGTCAATTCCGTGCCCACGACGCTCTCCTTGTGTGAACATGTGTGCTAAGTCCACTTTGTGCCATTACGCACCCTTAGTATTGTCATAACACTCATAATGATCAACTTTACGAAGATCCCATTGTATTCCAGAAGTGCCACCTGATCCTTGAGCGAAAGATAGCATTGCACCATTCCACTTGCCAAGCATTGATGTACCCAACTCGTTTCACAGCTTCATGCACCCACCAATAGCATTCGATTGCAGCACTGCCTTTGAGTCGCATGCCTTAGGCCACATACTCCCACAAGCATGGCCAAACCCAAGCGCATGCAAGTAAGTAGGTTGGCACATGAGGCACTTGGCAGTGCCTTGTCATCCAAATAGGGTTATGACACGCAAATAAGGAGTTAGCATGGAGGACAAAGTGTGATCATGTCCAGAATCGCAACCACGGGGTCCACATGCGGTACCAACACTCTTGCCTTGAAGACACCATCCATGTGGCTCCCAAACCCACATGGAGACCCCAGATCATCCCTAGATGGTGCCTAGAGTCTGCCCCAAGTTTCTTTGAGGATGCCCACTTCGTGCGCAGTTTTAGCACAAGGAGGTTGGCAGGTGGTTCACCACTCCCCCACATAATAGCATTATGAGCCATCTAACAATTGACAGGAGAATATCCTGCCATTTGTCTGAAAAGTCATAATGATTTTTCATAAATTCCACAAATATCAAAAAATCACCAAGTTTGAGCACAATGAAGTAGTCCTTGAGACCCAACTCTAATAAATTTTTTGGATCAACTGTCCTTCGTTCGGGCCCCAAAAATACCTTGTCAAACTGCTGCTGGGACCCAGGCACTGGCACCATGCCCCTGCACGCACTGCTGGTGTTGCCCCGCGCGCACCTGCACGCTGCTGCTGGCTGCTCCCCTTGCGCGCTGCGCTACGCTGCTGTTGCATGCTGTTGGCTGTGTTTGATGCTGTGCTGCACCTCTGTGCTTGCCATGTGTTGTCCTGCCATGTACCATGGGCTGCTTGGGGCCATTCTTCAGGCCACATTGGTGCAATGCTGGCGCATCTTGGATGAATGTTGCCACCTCTATTGGGCAACGCCGTGGGCCTCCTCCAGGCACTCCATAGGCCACAATCACACAACGTCGTGACGCTGGCCTATGAAATGGACAACGCGTGACACTAGGCATAGGATTAAAGGCATGGGCTGAAGCCTAGGTTGAATTTAAATGGATTTGGGTTAATTATACGTTTGACTACGGATCCAAGTGATGCAAACTTAATTCGGGTCATGTATGGGTTGGGATTAAATTGGGGCAAATCGACTTAAATCCTAGAGGGGGGATGATCGAAACAGATCCAGCACGGATTACAAAATTTGGGTCGCTTTAAGCATCGGAAGGAAAGAATGTCAAACCTTTTTTATCTCAAGTCAACGAGTGGGTCGAACTAGTCATCTTAATCGTTTGGTCACAACACAAAACGCAGGAAGGGAGAGATCCACAGTTCGAAAGGAGGAACAAGAGAGATTTAGGGATTTGGATAGCACCAACCTTGGCATATTTGGTTGACACTGTTGTCCGTAGTGATGGATGTGTCCAGCGACAATCGATGGTGGAGGCAGCAATGATTGGTTACGCGAAGTTGGTCGATGGCTAGGACTGGGTGGTGGACAAGGCTTCAGCACTTGATGGCAACGATCAACGTCAATGGGCAAAGATTGCTTGGTCGATGATGGTAGTTCTATTTGTGTCAAATCGCAGTGAAGCTTCGATTGGTTGCAAAAGATGGTGGTGGTTTGTTGCTTCATCGAAGGTCGATGCTGATGCAACGATGAGAGGGGTAGCTGACGAGGGAAAGATAAGGTTGTTGAGTCGCAATGGAGTCATGGAGTTTGGCTAAAGTTTGCATGACTCCAGTGAGACTGGTTTGTGTATGGTAGGACAAAGTAACGAATGGAGAAAAATAGTGAACAAGAGAGAGATGGGGTCTTGAGCCTAAATTATGATACCACACTGATCTTGGATAAAAAGAAAAAAAAAATGGGAGGAGGAGGAAAACACACAAGGAGCCACAATCCTATTTCTCAAATACTATCAATCTTATTAATTCTAAATCTACTTATTACAATGCAAGCCATCTTATTTATAAGGATAACCCTAATGAGAAAGGAAATAATAAAATAACCTAAATATTAATGTAAAAAACCCCTACGAATTAAAATAGCTATCAACTAAATCGTTGGACCAAAAAAATTTATTCACCTTGGATTTCACTTGAGACTTCCAAATTGGGTAGCAGCTCTCTAGCCAGCCAACGGATACGTCAACACCAACAAATGCACTTGACGCATTTAGAAGAGTCTATATAACATGTGCACGACAATCATAATGTTTGTTGTGTTAGCAATGGCAATGACACAACAGATTCTGTTGCACCATCACCAACACATGTACTTGAAGATTGTGGTGCAACGCCAGTCAACAGATTGTGTTGGCAATAGCAATAACAATGACACAACGTATTAGTGACAAATGAGTAAAATCAACTTTTAAAAAATCTTTGTTCTTTTCCTTCTTTTCGTTTTTCTTGTTCCTTTTCCTTTCCAAAGCAAAAGAAAATATTTCAAAACGCACTTCAAATATCTCTTTAATATTATTAGGAAAATGAGCTATTAAAGATAGTTCTAAAGCATCAAATTTGTATAACTTTCCTCCCAGCGCACCAAAAGAACTTAAAGTACATAATTGCTGTAGTGAGCCACCATACCACCTAGGTACACCCTTTTTCACTTGTTGATTACATACCTGCACAGTACTAAGATCAAACTCTCCCAGAGAAAGATCTACAAGGGGAGTATGCTGCGCCTCTAACTTCCCATCCTTAAAACAAAGAAAACTACATCAGAATAGTAGATGAGTGCAAGCAATTCAGTGAAAGGTATGAATTTTTGAAAAGAATGCTAATAAAAAAAGCACCTTAATATCAGGTTCTGGAATTCTTGGATTCACCAGACCATCAAGCTGTGTGCTTTCTTTGTCACTAAAAGGACTGTCTTCAGGATTCAGATCCATCGTGTTAGGTCCAACAGCACCAGAGGACTGAGGGTGAAAATTAGCCTCATAATTAATACGTGAATCCATATGACGCATGGCAACTCCTTCAGTTTTCAAAGGCGGAAAACTATAATCTATTGGAGCTCCATCTGTGAAATGTGCAATTGAGGATGAGAAATCCTGATCCATAAGGGAAACATCTTTTCTACCAAAATCACTTTGGACCAGCTTTTGAAAGAATGACCAATGCTTAGGATCGTGGTTCTCCATATTCAAGCTCAAGCCAGCTCCATCACCATGCAGTGGAGAGATTCCAGCTAGGTCCTCTGAGTTTTTAGCCTTGGAGAAGATATCAGACAAGAAATCAGGAGGGAACCGATCATTTATATCAATAAGGATATCCCCCTGCTCTGAAGTGCCAACACGAGCAGAGTCCCCCCGAGAAGGACCTTTAACTGGGTTCGCTACCTGAGCAAATGGATGTGCATTCCCCTCTATATTGTTTCCATTGCTCTTTTTAAGAGTTATCTCACCCCAATGGGACTCTTGTGCCCTAGAAACAGAATCCTCCTGGAGTTTACCAGAAGGTCCTTGACTTAAAACCTGATTATTCATTGCAGATGCTTCCTTGTTGATATCAGACTGATATCTGTAATTATTTACAACTCGGGCCATTTCATCCACTGGTGCAAGTACTACAGGCTTTAAAACGGAATTGTGAAACTTCGATTCAAAAGCCTCTTCAGAAATTTTGGAATTCATTCTGCCAAAATAATCAGCTACCTCATTATAGTTGTGAGATTGTGTAGGTCCATATTCCACAGTTTGAGGATTAATATACAGCGGTTTTGCAGATGAGAAAGACTGTTCTGACTGGCAAGCTACATTCCCATCTTGCAACTTATCAACTGATTCATCTATCAGCTGTGACACATCAGAGTGTGTATGACTCATAAGAACCTGAGGATCAAAAGAATCCTCAGATTTTGACAAACGATTCATTTCAATCTGCTCCCTGGGTAATCGCTCAGAATGGAAAACCCGCTGAGGAAGCACCGACTGTTCAAGATATCTAAACTCAGCAGAATCGCCCTTCAATTCACCATGTTCATTGAACTTATTCAAGTTCCCTTCATTTAAAGCTCCAGTGGGAATTGCATTCCTTACAGGTTCACTGTGATTCATATGCTTTTCTGTAGGTAACAAAAATGCTCCTGTGTCAGTCGTAAACGTGGGATCTGAAGCTTCCCTGGGGATATAATTCAGAACAGAACTGTCATGCAGATGCGAAGGGACAATGTATTCCTTTTCCAAATAAGAAATTCCCCCCGGTTCACTCGTTTTCTGGACTGAGCTATCTCTTTTTGTTTTTGCCTCCTTTTCAAGAACTTCCTTCTCAATGGAGCAATTTTTCTCAAGTTCACTCATTGTATGACCTATGCTCTCTTGTTTCACTTTCTCCTCATTCAGCGACACTTCAGGATCCTGAACATGAGAGCCACGGTATGTCTGGTGCTGAGCTGATCCTTCCTGTCCAGTCATATGCCCATGCAAATGTGTCTGAACTAAATTTTCTACAGGTGGTGCATATGTAGAGGCATGAGAAACAAAACCATATTGCAATGGAACCGATGAAGGGATGGTACTATTGCCATCATGACAGAGGTTCTCCCTGGGAAGGAGAGTAGGCAACGTATGCACTTCCTCTTCATGATCCACCATCTGACCATGGTAAGCCTGTGGGTTGGATCCATAAGTATTAGAAGAGCTTGCCACCACTGGCTGAGAAGAAATATCTGTTGATGAAGGTACACTAGCTGTCAAAGGTGCAGGTACAGTCCCAGCTAATTCATCTGCAACACAGTCTGTCACCCTTTCAACATTCAAATTCAAAAACTCATCCAAATTGTTTCCTGAAGTGATTCCCAAACCAGTTGAATTCTTTCTTGATCCTAGGTCCATGTCATTCACTGCAACAACATATTGAATTTCGGAATCACCCTCCAAACTGCCTAGTCCTAGTTGAGAATCATCCAATTCGTTGCTCGAAAATAGAAACATCCTGAGTTTCTGTGATCCTCCATCTTCAAGCAAATTACATTCCTCCATCATATTCTGTAGGTCCTCGTCACAAGAGACAGATATCAATGCATCAAGATCCTCACCAGGCAGCTGATATTTGATAACATGAGTTTGACTGTAAATTGCCAACGTTTTCTGCATTAAATCCTGCCAAGAAATATCCTTTCTTATCCGAATAATACGTGTTTCGCCTCCAACATACCTAAGCTTTCCATCACTGGGACGTGGTAAGATTTTACCACCATAACTGCAGAGAAACTTGACCTTTGTTGATGAGTTATCCGAGACTTCTGAAGAGGTATAACTATGACCACTTCGACTGATATAGTTTCTTGGTAAGGTCTGAGGTGTTGATTGCATGGACTCATAGTACCCTTTGTCTTCCAGTATAGAAGAGTCCCTCCTTTCCGACTCTTGGACACGGCCCATATCCATCGAGGAAATCATAGAGATATCTGATCCACTTTCAGACCCTGCATGATTAATTCCCAATATTCCCATCAGATCGGTATAGCTGGTTGCACTGTTAGAATCGCCAGAAGGATTTGGAACGAAGTGCTGCCTTGAATTCACCCTTTCCCGCATGAATTCAAGGGCAAACTCCTCACCAGTCTGAATGGAATAATTCAGCACAGGCCTACCACCAACTGGTATATTAAAATCTGGAGGTCTCACATTGGTACTAACAGAAGTAGATGGATCCTGAAAAAATCTTTGATTTGCAGAACCAAGTCCCTCATTTCTAGTTTCTACAGAACTGTGTCGGACTTGCTCATAGGTCTTATGCTGATCCATCATACCTCTTCCCGTATTTCTCTCCATTAGTCCAACTGCACCTTGTACAAACATCCAGTTGAAATAATGTAAATGTCAAAATCATGCATAATCAGCACCAACTCTGTGTCGGTTGCTGTACATCATCTATTACAAACTTTAAAGGCAGAAATACATCTTTTCCAAAAGGCAGAATTATAGTTCTCGACAAGGGATTCTGAAATAAGAATGGGCTTTTGCTTATTTCTTAAATCAGTTATCTTGACAGAGAACTCCATCTTAAATAAATTTTTAGGCAATTAATGATCTTTGCTAAAGAAAGATCGGAAACTGCAAAGCACATTACACCAGACAGAAAAAACAATAAATCTCCATGATGAAGTATCAGACTTCAGAAAATTTCAAAGAAATCTATATCAAAATATGAATTACTGTAACAAGAAAAATAAATTATAGGTGATGTACTGATATGGCCGTAATAAAAATGAACGAAACCAACCAAATATTAACTACAGGTACACCGTACACCCTAAGAGGCAGGCGTGCTGCACCAATTTCATTGCCAAAAGTGGCCTTAGCATTGTGTGAATATAAATTTTCAAGAAGGGAACTAGAAAATACTCATAAGTCGTACCATTCCCGGAGAACACCCTTCCTAAAATATGATAAAAACTCATTTGATGAAAGATTTGCCTGAAGATTGTCAATTATGTCCTTAAATTCTATTAGGAATGAATGTTGGGCTTATGTTGTTATCCTATGGGGTAGGGGGAGTAAATTTGCTAGTTACTTGTTACTAAATTTTGTAATGCCAACATAGCCTCTTCGAGGAAAAATGGATTAGCTTTTGCAGAAAGATAACAAAAGCTATTTTGAAAAGCTTCAGTCTCTCCTTCTCTCTCCGCCCCCACGCACCCCACCCCCCCCCAAAAAAAAGGAAAATAAAAAAAAGAAGCCTTCTTCTTCTCTTCTTTGTCTTTGATCTATTCTCTCTTTTATGATCCTTATCTCCTGTCTATCAAGCTTTCTCAATTAGTTCTCTCCATATTATCTATCGCCCTTCCAACTGATTAAATATCTAAAAACAATCAGCATATAAATTAACCATCACATATTCAACAAACTACTTGTCAGGGCAAGAGTTCTTCAAAATAGAACACCCCCCAAAAAAAACAAAGGAAGAAAAACACCCACCCACCTTCATTGATCTTCAGTCTGTCAGGGGTTAAAAGTTCTTCCATTCATGTAACCAAAATAACATGGACACAAAACATGGGTAATATCATGATTGCATAATACCATTTGTTGACAGGTAGTAACGCAATATCTAGGCCCACTGAATAATGAACATGCAATTAGCTCTTTTCCAGGTCAATTTATCCACCAAGATCAATCACAATAAACCATCAAAAAACTATATTTTCTGTTCAGACGGTTAGACAACGATGAAATACAAGGACGAGAATGTGGTTGGAGCTTAGCATGTGAAAAGCCTAATGCTACTTATACACAAAGACCTTGAAGCCCCAAGTTGATGATGTTAGAAAGGGGGAAAAAAACCCAAAACGGAGTATTTTATGGTAGGATAGCAAAATCAAGATGGGAAATGGCAGTGATCCTCAGGACCTGTATCATTGTAAGGGATTAGAAAATGCGAGGTTGGGGATAAATGCTAGAATTCTTGAGAACAAGTTCAAGGATATAGATCTACATGGGATAGAGTATGGTATGCCATTTTTTGTACTTTAGTTTCTTCCCCCTATTATACCATTATTTTTATATTGGAGGGTGGTTTGTATTAGAGTAGTTGTATTTTGATTTGCTTGTGTTCTTTTATGGTGGACTTCTTGTCCTCGTATGCATTGTGCCTTTTTATTTCTTCTTAATATGACTTCTATTTTCTTATTAAAAAAAATCTGAGGTTGAAATCCCTTATATGTAAATATCCAAAAGGATGGCCAATAGAATCCCATTGGAAGATCATGATTTTTTTCTTCAAGGATATTGCTGATGTAGGATGAGAGATAGGAGCACTCTCTTAGAGGTAGTGCGGCCTAAACTAATTTGTGGCAGTAGAAATTGAGGGATGCGTATTAAATGAATTTTGTGGCTGACAGGTGATAACATCACCTTTTTCTCTTTATTAAGCCATCCTTTGCTACTGCTATAGCCTACAGCTACTGCTAGTGTGGCGGTTGCTGCCATTGCTGATGAGAATGCTGAGAATGCTCTGTTATCACCCGTGCAGAGGCAAAAAAGAGATGACTTTTTTTTCTTCTTGTGAAACAGAGGAGCACCTAGCACTCAGAGGAGCAAAGCTCATTTTCCTTTTGAGGTAAAAAGCCAAATAAACAAGAGCTGGCCCCTCAAGGTCCAGTTTATTTGCAAATTAAGTTCAGAAACAACAAGGAATGGAATGTTCAAAATGGTGCAGCCCCAATTTTTGTTGGCAATGACGAAAAATAGAATGGAGTTCTTCACAAAACAAGACATAGGATCATAGTTTATTAAATAATGAAGAAGGGGAGAGGGAAGGATGGATCCAGGAGAAAAGAGGGTGGAAGAGAGAGGGAGAAGAAGGATAAAGGGAAAAAGAAATACACTGCATGAAAAAAAAAATGAATAGAAAATAAATCAACAACAATAGAAGAAGATATATTACATAATAAATGAAGCCTAAAAGAAGCTCAAAGGCTGCACAATAACCCAAGTTCTATTAGGATGATGATCCCCATCTAGGCCTTGAAAGCTCAGCACAGTAGATATACTAATGTGAAAATGCACAATTGCCTCCGTTTCAAAACAGAGGTAATTGCCTATAGTGGTCAAATCATTAGTCACCATATTAATGTGAAAATGCACAATTGCCTTCACAACAACATAATTAGAATTCCTAGATATACAAAAGGTAAAGCAGCTCCAATTTGCAGCTTTCCCTTTTTAAGTTGCTGAGGCCCCAAATTTACTATGAAGTTTATCCAACCAAAAGGTAAAAGAAATACTTGAAAACCTGATATGTAGTGTTGAGTCCATTTTATGATATCTTAAGTTTCAGGGACAATTGGTGATCTAACACGGTATCCTTAGAAGCACAACAACGGATACGAATACAAGACATAGGCACGATAAGTGTATTAACACGAGATAATTTTCAAAAATCAAGATACGAACATGACATGGTTATAACAGAAAATATATTTTGCATATTTTTGTTTTGTATACCAATACCACATTCACAAGCCACATAATAATTTACAAATAAGATTAATTCAACATAAAAAAAAAATACATATTACTTAAACATCATTTAGCACACACTATAACAACTAATTAACATAGTAATACAACAAAAAAGAGCAACTCGGAAATTCACTAACCTCGTCAGCAAACTATTGTAACTTAGTTTAAATTTCAATTATAAATATTTTCAATTATAAGTATGCAAACAAACAACAAAATTGTCCCCAAGTGTTCATAGATGCATCTTAGACATAAGACACACATGCACGGGTTGTCACCCTAAGGCCCCTAACAACTCCATGTGGCATGTCCAACACATATGCCGCCTTGTCCGACACACTAGTACTATACCGTGATAACTAACATGAAGTCCATGATTCATAAACAATATCAAAGCTTTGATTTTAGGAAGTTCTAGGTTCAAGTCTCGTCCTCCCCTTTATCTTTGTCATTGTGCACTCTGTTCTTCCTGTGTCTGTGCACCTTGTTCAAGTCAGATTGTTTACGTGTGAGACAGAGTCGCACACATGATATGGTGATAACTTAATATACATTATTGAACTCATTTCTTAATCGCTTAAGTTCTAGAGACCATTTCTGTATATACACTGAATATACCCACATACACCCTCCATTCTACATTTTTTGTCTCTTTCCCTTTTGCATTGGGATATGTTGTTCCCCACTTTGAAAAGGAATGGTACATTACTTCTTACAATCCTTAATTAAACATTTTGAATGTAAATATATTGCATGCTGTGAAAAGAGGCTTAGAGTACTGCGTGGTTACCAATTTTTTATAGTTGACTGCGAATGAGTTGAATTGTCCCCATAAGTGAAATTTTCTAAACTGCACTAACAAAATGAAAATATGGAATGCAGGGATATGGCCTTGTTTGTTCTAAGGTATTAAGGGAGGATGGATTGAATTAGAGGACAAGGTTAGCCCACCAAAAAAATTTTGTTCCCTTGGTATTGTGAGTTCCAGTTTCTATTGCGACACTCGAACTAACAGTTCGATGAATGAGGGATTGCTAATCCCTCATTTATGAGATTAGTAATACCAAACCCCCTTCGGTATTATTAGTACCAGACTTTGGATTATCTTCCATCCTTATCTAATGGTCAGAAATAACTTTACAACTCTTATCTCATTCTTTATCTTTAACCAAACATGAACAAAAATTTATTACTGTATACATAATCCCATCCATAGTCTATTAGTATACAAGAAAACATGTGGGACTCCCATTATTATTAATCTCTCATATTCTATCCAATCCTATCTGGAATAACAAACAAGATATTCATTGTCTAAATATATATACATATATAGACTAAACACAAAACCCGCATAAGAAAAAGAAAAACTAAGTACACACACATGATGGACCATATGTTAGCCCTATTAGGCGACGCCTAAAACCCTCAACTTCGACGAGATCCCCAAATTAATAAGATCTTTTACAATATATACTATTATATATATATCAGGTTTAAAAATAATTCACATAGGTAA